>JAAAKG020015748.1:0-20653 GCA_010014905.2 Druon quercuslanigerum
ACGAAACGTGGAGATCCGTTGAAACATGGTGGTGTCAAATTTCCGACAATTCTAATACTTTCTCAATCATAAATGACGAGAATGTAAAAAAGAAGTGGAGAAATTAAGTAGCGATTATTACTTACTTGACTTTTATCATTGGGGTTTTTATTTCGGGGTTTATATAGTGAAAAGTCACCCTTAATTGGTGGCTATTAAAGTCATAAATGCGCTGCCCATTATCGTGCCTATACCAGTTCATGCGCTGCACATTAACTTTTATTTGGGTGAGGCACGATTGACATTAGTAATCTTTTAATAACAAATTCTACAAACAAATATTGGGTTCTTCTATAGCTTTGCATTTATCTTCAGTAATTTTAGATTCCGCGTTACAAGATATTAAAAAAAAACTCTTGAATTATTCAAATTCATGGCATTCTTTACAAAAGACTTGTTGACGACATTTTAGTAATTGTTCTTTCTCACAAAATCATTGTTTTTAAATTATTTTTTATAGTATGGAAGATTGCATTAAACTCATTTATTTACGCGAAATTGAGCATGTTGTTAACTATCTTGATTTACACATAATTAAATTTCCAAATGTAGATTTTTTATCGAGTGGGTACAAAAACCCTCTTAGTCTGGAAAATAGCCTAATTATAATTTACATAATGTATTTGGTCATAGAGTTGGTTTAATAAAAGGTTTATTTTACAGATGTCTCCAATTAAGTGATATTCAATTTGGAGGAGCAAATTAAAATTAATTAAGAACAATATTAGCTGATATTAGTATATAATAATTATTAGCTTTATTTAGATAATGAAATTATTACTTAAGATATTCATGAGATTTATAATAGCACTAGTAATAAAAACAAATTGATTGATATTTACAATAAATTTGATTCCAAAGTTACTGCCTCGTACATTCGACGTCTATCTGAAAATTTGAGAAGTTAATTAAAAAAATTAAATAGCAATGTCTAATTTAAAAACACGAATACTTTAGATAAATTTTTATTAAAGAAGTTAGATATGGCAAATTTGTCTGGTGTTATTTATTTGATAAAATGCTAATGTTGCAATAAGTTTCGTAAAGATGAAACTGGCAGGAGATTAAAAAGTAGAATTGTCAAACGGAAAAGAGATTTTGAAGTTGGGACCTGCAATACAGGTTTATGACGAAATTTTGTGAATGTTATTCATTATTTCGATTTGAATACAATAATATTAAAATATCAGCTATTAAAAGAAACTTATCAATGACGCATCATTTAGTCTATATTCACTGATAAATTTCGGAATATTTCTCTTAATTTACAAGCTGAATACATACAGACGTGATTGAAGTTTCTGCAATTTATGATAGTTCATGCAATGTTTTTATCACAACTTATTATTTACTGAAATTTCCATTTTGACATAGTTTTTAGAATTTTATGATTGTTTTGAATGATCCTTTCCTTCTACAACAAATGGCAGAATTAATTAAATTTTTTCAACTCAATTACAATATAGATCATTTAAAAAAATTATTATTTCTCTTTTTTTCTCACTAACTTATTGTGACTATATTTAGGCTAACTTTAAAAAAGTTACTCAGTAGTTTCTAAAACACAAAGAATTATAAAATAAATATCAGTTGAACAATGGCTCTGTAAATTTTTTATTTTCATGTGACCGTAAGACGAAATGAACCACTGTTTCAATTCATATACATTTTCGGTCGAAGATTGGTAAGATTTGGATTTACAAGTAGTTTATTATTGTATCTAAATAACCGAAAAATTTATTTAATTGTTATCGAGACGCTTTTTTTACTTTTTGTATCTGAAGAATATGATCTCAGGCAGTGTAAAGATGGGCTATAGTAATTGAAAACTAAAAATTATCGTTTGAGAGAATAATTAAAGGAGGATGAGGAATGCGAATGAATTCTTGGGCAGCTGTACCATTCGTCGTCTAATAATTCACGTACCCCTGCAAATACTTCTGAGAGTAAACAAATCACAGTTAGGTCGTTAGTTGTATATACAGGCCCTACATACGCTGCCAACACGAACACGTTTGAGTTTGAAGTATGCACGTGAGAAGCAAGCTTCATTATACAGGCCACTGGCCTTATCTAAAAAAAAATGACAATGTACTTGCCTCTTTAATGACAAAATTATTTTAAAATATCATTAGAAAAATTTAAAAGTCCTTTATTTTCAACCATCTCAGCCTCAAGAAACAAAGAGTAATTTGTTGCTAATATTTATGCATTCGAACCACATTGAAGTCAGGAATGCTAAACATTGCTTTGTCCAGTTTTAAAAAACTGGGATTTATGTATGAATTTTAGATCATATATACTTTTTTAAGCTGCAAGAAATTCTAAAAATCTTAGTACATTTTTTTTAAATGAATCGAAACCCCTATTCCGACAACGCTGTAACCTAAAACGCTTAAACTTAAAACGTAGCCTACAAAAAGCTAAACCGATCAGAATATTGCTATGTAGTAGCTCCATTGACTAACGAAGTATCAAGCTGACACCAGACCAACAAATTTTTGACCATTCACTTGTCGACTTTTGGCACATTCCCACGTTACATTTTACAAATCTCGGTTTTAGTGAAATTCTAATCATGTTAAACACCTTTTTGGGCCCCTTTTTATTCTTTTTAAACGCGTCTTAAATAATGAACGTAAAAATAGGTTATGTGTACTCTAATCCCTAGCGGCCATATTGATTCCCCCATTAACTGCGCTAATCACACTGATTTTTACTTTCAACACTGGCCCAATCAAAATTTCTCATCTTCCCGCAAAAAAAATTAAAAAGTGAACTTTGTAAGCATCAAGAAAAATGTTCAAACTTATTTTTTCTTAAACTCTTCTCAAGTAATTATATTCAATTTTTAGTGCTCTTTTAGTTTCTCGAGACAAAATTTTTTTTAAATATGCAACAATTCCATTGAGTTTACTTTAAAATCAAATTTGAAAACTAATCAACAATTAGAGATATTATTATCAAAGTATAAAGGAAAATGTTATGATAATACTACAAATGTGCCTTTTTCTGTTGAATAGTGTTCTTTGTTAGAAAACAAATAAACGTGCATTGCAGCTGATTTTCTTAATGATTTGTATACTATTTTAAATTTATAATACATATCACAGAAATCTAAATAGTGCTAACTTATCAAACTGATTCATCCAACAAAAAAAATCAATTATTCAATCCTTTGCAAATTGTTCCTCTAGAAAGGATTTTCCCCTAATTTTTCAAACTCAAAATTCTTTTTGCCACATTTTAGGACAAAATATTTTTAAAGGCTAAAACGTAAGTGCTGGTATTAAAAATGAAACATTTAAAAATATATAGTATAGCGTCTCTTTGTTTTCAATTTGTAACGTCCGCAACTTTTTAAAAGTTATAAAGAATATTTTCCAGATGCCATTGTTTAAACACTTCTTATAGGTCCACTATATCGAAAATTTTTAACATTATACTTTTGAAGTCACACTTAATATTTAAATCCAAAAATTCTCCTAAAATAATGGAAAATAGGGTGATTTTTCACGAAAATAGCTGAATGTGAGAGCTATAAGAATTGTTATCAAAATTATTACAACCATTACATTTCTAAAATTTCAATTCAGAATATATTGCATTTTTGACCAATTTTATGAATTTTTCACCAAAAAGGAAGGATTTTTTACTGAAAGAGCTGAGTTGTAAGCAAGAAAGATCAAATTCGAACCAAGTAGTTAAATTTTCAATCTTAAAAAAAAATTAGTTTTCAACGAAACAGTTCGATTTACAGCCAAATAGTTTAACTTTCAAGCTAAAAAGACGAAATTTCTACAAATTAGTTTGATTTGCATCAAACTGCTAAAATTTCAAAAAAAATTTGTTACAGTGTAATAATCTACACAAAAATATAAATTTCCAACCAAATAGCTCAGTCTGATAACAAAATCGTCGAAAATTTAACCCAAGATGCAGAATTTTTAACCAAAAACAATAATTTTCTATCTTAAAAAACAAACTAATTTTTTTTTTTCAAGAATTTTCAACCAATTAGTTGAATGTACAATTTACAAAGATCAATTTTCTACCGAAAATATAATGATTAATATATCTACCCAAAAATATTTTAATCTTTAAACAAAAGCATTAGAATTGTAAAAAAACGAATTTGCAGTAAAGAAATATTTTTCATTTAAGAATGAAAAAAACGTCAAAACAAATGTAGAATTTTTAAGCCAAAAAGAGAAATTTTCTACAACCAAGTTAAATTCGCTACTGAAAAATATACACTTTCAAACGAAAATTAATTTTCAATCAAATTTATGAATTTTTTAATCCAAGAATGAAAAAAATGTCAAGTCAAATGTACAATTTTTAAGCCAAAAAGATCAATTTTCTGCAACAGAGTCAAATTTTCTACCCGAAAATACACATTTTCCAAAAAAAATAATTTTTAATAAAATTTCTAAATTTTTGACCAAAAAATATCAAGCTTTAACCAACAAAAAATATAATTTTTGAAAAAATATTTGAAATTTCTGCAAAATAATTAAACTTTTAACCAAAACCTTTAAATTCTAAACAAAAAATGTAATAGTATACTTTTGAATCCAACCAAAAAAGACAAATTTCCCTTAAAATATTTAAATCCTCAACAAAAACAAGATTTATTTTCAACTAAACTAATACATTTTAAAAACAACAATTTGTAATTTCGACCAAGAGATGAATTTCCAAACTAAAATGACAAATTTCTAATCGGAATTTTGAATTTAAAACCAAGAAATATTTTTCATTCATAGAAGAAAAAACATTTCAGCCACATAGTAGCAGACTTTAAAATAAGAAATTTTTTTAAAAAGGAGAAAAGAGTGGGATGGGAAAAAAGTTAAGTTAGCACACCACTTTTTCGGCTCTGAATAAAGCTTGCGGTCCTCAATCACCAAAAACACTCCAAGAAATGGAGGAAGTCATGAATATTTTTATTTTTGCTCATTTATTCCGTAGATGAGAGAAAAATAAATTTATTTCGTGGATGAGAGCAAAAGAATTGGTAAAACAAAAATATTTTACTCTCAAAATTATAATGAACATATTGAAATTGTACATGAATAAAATAAAATAAATTTTACTTTTTCCCTTCTCTTTTTATATCTACTGAGTTTTTCTTTGAGAAAAATACTCACAAAAATAAGACCTGCTCAAGAGGTTTTTAAATATGCAGCAACCATTTTTTATTTATTGCACATTTAATTTTTCAGTTCCTTATTCAAATTGATTATAGGTTATTCGGGAACACTCTCGCGTTTCTGAATGTACCATCGACTTACTGAAATATTCATGAACTTTAAAGAACGAATATGCTGAAAAATGTGCGAATTCTTTTTTTTCCCCAATATTTAAAGAAGCAAGGACGTTCTCTTTTATTAGCGTTTAACACCTCTTGAATGTGCTGGAAAAGTTATGCAACAAAAAGGAAGTAGAGACATGGTTACTCGTTTTAAAGTAACCTAATCTACCCTCCAAGATTTTTTTTGACAGAAAAACTTTAAACCATAGCTACAATAATTATAGATTATATTATTAACTTACATTATTACTAGAGTTCCAGTAATTTTTCTACTGCGATTTAGTCAGATTCGACCTGAATATCATTAGTTTTGTACTCATAAGTAGTTATTGTTTTAAACTGCAAAATGGGTTTATAGCTGGGGCGATAAATCTTCGCCTTGAAACAAGTATCAGGATAGGGTGACAACAATTTTTTTTTAAATTGTTTTGAAAAAAATGAGCAATTCTTTTTTGAAAGAAAGGCATTTTTTTAAATAATAGAGTTACTTAATTTTTTTTTAGTATTTTCAAAAATTTGTTATTTTACACATAATTGTACTTTTTCCCCACTACTAAAGATCGTGCAAGAAGTCACTTTATTATAATTATTAAGTAGAAAAAATATTATTGTAATACTCGCGTATGTATGCAGTTATTAAAAAAAATGTACTTTCAAAAACTTTAAATTTATTGCATTCTTCTCAATTTGTCTATTTACTTTTATACACACCAGGTATTAAACTGTATTTTAAACAAATAATATAATGATACTAATGTTCTTTTTACCTAATGATTATAATCCAATTATTTTCACTCGTTGTAGAGCTGTTAGAAATGTTCCTCGATGCTGATTGTTTATTATTATAAAAATGGAAAAACAGTTCTTGTTTCACTACTATAAGCTTCGGGAATAATATAGGAATACATTCTCGCACTTATATCAAATTAATGTATAAGTATTATAAAAAATTCAATAAAATTTATTACATTCCTAAGAATTCAAGTAAAAAAATATTGTATTTTCAACAAAGCAGTTAAATTTAAAACATTATGACGTTTATTTTCGGCAAAGAAGGCTGACTTTTCCAGCATAAAAAACGATTTTTTAATCCAAAAGAAGGCATTTTTCACAAAGCCGTTGAAATTTTTAAAAGCATACTTACATTTTTTAACCAGTAAAATTTTTAACAGAATAAATTAACTTTTAAGCTTATAGTTGAATTTTTAATCTACCAAAACGAATTTCCACGCCATATTAAATTCAAAATGGAAAGCTTTAAATTGCAGAGATTTCAAGTTGAAATATTTAGAATTTACAACAAAATATTTCAATCAGCAAACAAGAAAAATGAATTTTTAATTAAGAAAGACAAACTTTTAACGACACATGTTAAATTTCATCATAAAGACATGTATTTAACCAAAAAAGACAATTTTTTAACAAAATAGTTTAAATTTTATTATACAAATGTTTTTTACACCAACAAATGGATTTTTTTAACAATAAAGATTAATTTCCTACCAAAAAGACGATTTTTTAATTAAATGGTTGAGTTTTCAGAAAAATAGTTCAGTTTTCAACCAAGCAGATATATTATTAAGCAATAATAGTAAATTTGTAGAAAAAATTGAATTTTAAACAAATTTGTTGAATTTTGAAGTAAAAAAGTTATTTTTCAATTAAAAATATAAATTTTTGACTAAACGGGTAAACTTTTATTTTCAGTAAAAAAAATAATTTTCAAGCAAAAGAAATTAATTTTTAATCAAAGTGATGAGTTTTCAACCAAAATTGTGAATCTTAAAAAAAGTGAATTTTAACAAAATAGTTCAAACTTAATCTAATATTTCAGTTTTTAACCAGCAAGATGATTTTTTATCAAAGAAGTATTATTTCCTATAAAGAAATCGAGTTTTCTATTAAACAGTTGAATGTTTAACTGAAATTAAACCAAACCGTTGAATTTTTAACTTAAAAAAATTAATTTTTAAATTACTATTAAATTCTCAGTTAAATTAATTAACTTCTATGTAAAAATGAAATCAAAATGTATATTTTTTCATCAAACAGTAAAATTTTTACCCAAGCGAGCTGAATTCTTGCTAAAAATTTATATCTTTGTTTGAAAACTTAATTATTTTGGTAGAAAAATTCTTTTTTAATGTATCTTTTTCAGTAGAAAATTTAACTACATCAATGAAAATGTATGCATTTTCTTGTGTGATACAATTATATGCAAAAAAAATATTTTTAAGCAGTGAAATATAAAAATTCGAATTTATGTATCCAAATTCAAATGAATTTTAATACAATTATTCATTTTCATTTTTGCACATCGTTTTTCACATATATTTCTGTTACAGCTAAACTGTAAACGTACCGCAAAACAGAGATAGTCTAGACCGGTGGTGAAAAATGACCTGATAGGACCTAATTAGAAGTTCCAGATAAAGCCTGGCTAAAATAGCCTTATAGAACTAGTGTGGCCTTCTCTAATCTGCTCGATCAGCGCCTATGATAAATAGAGAAAACTAGGCTGGGCCCTTTGAAATCCAGATCACAATTTCTACCCGAAATCACAGAACTCCCAGTTTTTTCTGTGATAAAAATTGCTAGTGGTTAACCACTCGGCAAATATTATTGTGAGAAAAAATTGTTTCGGTCTTACGGTCTTCATGTAAATAAAAATGAAAACGAAACTACTTTCAAATTCGTTTTATTAAATATTACGACGTTTCGGCATCAACTGCGTGCCTTTTTCAAAGTAACCTGAATAAAAAACAATAAAATAATGGAAAGTTAGTAGTAATTGTCATAATTTTAAAAGCATGAACTCCAATATATAAAAATGTTCACAGTTTTTTAAAAGCATCATAAAAATTGAAGAGGATTCATTTATTCTGAGACTGCATAATTATTACAGAAAAAAACTTTATAATATTTCAGGACAAACGAACGAACATATGTCTAGACAGGCAAGCGAAATACATTAGGGTAATGAGCGCAATGGTCAATATAAAGGCGAATCTTAAAGGAACCGCAAATGCGGAAAGCGCGTCAAAGCACTGGATTATTTGATAATACTTTGATAAATTTTGTTTAAATTCATAATTTCAGTCTGTAGATTAATAGAAGTATTGCAATATTTGTTTATTAAAAATTAATTCAAATACTTGTCTTTTATAAGTATTCTTTTCCCTAGCCAAAATTTTATTATCTTAGAAATCAAAATCAAAGTAATTGTTGAAGTTCCAACAATGTTGTGATAACTCTGTATTCAAATTACCAACTCTACAGTCTCTTTTATGTTCAGTTAATCTAGTTTTAAGTCTCCTGCCTGTTTCACCAAACAATTTCAGACAAATTTTCTATATTATCACTGTCCTTTTTATTGAATAAAAATCTATCAAAAGTATTTTTATTATTAATATAAACATTTATGTAAAAATTTTTCAAGGATCTTCCTACTCTTTCAGAAAGTCCTTCAACATACGGTAACGTGACTTTTAAATAAGATTTTTTATTGGTCGGGCAGATATCTCAATTACAATTCACATCATTTATTTGGTCAAAAGGTTGGTTTAATAAAAGGATTAATTAATAGGTGTATACAGTTAAGTGATATTAAAATTAGAAAAGAAAGTTTGGAACATTTAAACATTACATTAGTTCATAATAATTACCGTCTTCCTATGATGAAAAGTATTATCAGAGAAAGAATTCATGAAATCTATAATTGTTCTAGTAGGAGGAATGACTAGATTGACACAAACAAAAAAATCTTATTCAAAAGTCACGTTAACGTATGTTAAAGGACTTTCTAAAAGAGTAAGAAGATCTTTAAAAAAATTTAACATAAATGTTTATTTTCATAATAAAAATACTCTCAATAGATTTTTATTCAATAAAAGGGACAGTGATAATATAGAAAATTTGTCTAAAATTGTATATCTTATAAAATGCAAATGTTGTGAAAAAGTTTACATTGGTGAAAAAGGCAGTAGACTTAAAACTAGATTAACTGAACATAAAAGAGACTGTAGAGTTGGTAAATAATTGTATCACACAAGAAAATGCATACATTTTCATAGAAGTAGTTAAATTTCCTACGAAAAAAGATACATTAAAAAAGAATTTTTTTACCAAAAGAATTAAATTTTTAAACAAGGATATAAATTTTTAGCAAAAATTCAGCTCGCTTGCTTAAAAATTCTACTATTTAATGAAAAAATATATTTTATGGTTGAAGATGCATCTCTGGTATAAAATATAATAATTTGGTTAAAAATTAGTTTCCTGTTTACTTGAAAACTAATTTATTTATCTATGAATTTAATTATTCCCTTTTTGGTTGACAATTTATTTTTTAAGTTAAAAATGCAACGGTTTGGTATGGTTTTCAGTTGAGCATTGACCTGTTTAATAAAAAACTCGATTTTTTATAGGAAATAATTCTTCTTGATAAAAAAACATCTTTCTGGTTAAAAATTGAACTATTAGGTTGAATTTAAACTATTTTGTTGAAAATCCACTTTTTTTAAGAATCAAAATTTTGGTAGAAAACTCATCACTTAGATTAAAAATTTTATTATAAATTTCATGAATTCTTTCTCTGACAATATTTTTAATCATAGGAAGCGGATAATTATTATGAACTAATGTATACACCTGTTAATTAATCCTTTTATTAAACCAACCTTTTGACAAAATAAATGATGTGAATTGTAATTGTAATAATAAAAATACTCTCAATAAATTTTTAGTCAATAAAAAGGACAGTGATAATATAGAAAATTTGTCTGAAATTGTATATCGTATAAAATGCAAATGTTGTGAAAAAGTTTACATTGGTGAAACAGGCAGGAAACTTAAAACTAGATTAACTGAACATAAAAGAGATTGTATAGTTGGTAATTTGAATACAGGTTTGTCACAACATTTTTGGAACTTCAACCATTACTTTGAGATTTCAAAAATATTAAAATTTTGGCTAGGCAAAAGAATACTTAATAAAGACGAGTAATTGAATTAATTTTTATCAACAAATATTGCAATACTTCTATTAATCTACAGACTGAAATTATGAATGCAAACAAAATTTATCCAAGAATTGTCAAATAATCCAGTGATTTGGCGCGCTTTCCGCATTTGCGGTTCCTTTAAGGTTCGCCTTTATATTGATCATTGCGCTCATTACCCTAATGTATTTCGTTTGTCTGTCTAGACGTATGTTCGTTTGTTTGTCCTGAAATATTATAAAGTTTTTTTCTGAAATAATTATGTAGTCTCAGAATAAATAAAGCCTCTTAAATTTCTATGAGGCTTTTAAAATAGTGTGATCATTTTATATATTGGAGTTCATACTTTTAAAATTATGACGATTACTACTTGACAATTTAATTCCACTGACATGTATTCACTCCAAAATTTAGAACTTTTTTTGTTATTCTACGTGTTTTTAATTCAGGACTTTTTATATCATTTGTATTTCATTTTACTTGTGATTGTGGTTAATAATGTAGCAACTTTTCATTATTTTATTGTTATTTATTCAGGTTACTTTGAAAAAAGCACGCAGTTGATGCCGAAACTACTTTCAAGTTCGTTTTATTGAATATTTAATAAAACGAACTTGAAAGTAGTTTCGTTTTCATTTGTATTTACATGAAGACCTTAAGACCAAAATAATTTTTTCTCATATGTACATTGACGGTCGAAGAAACGAATGATTTAATTCTCATCAAGACTGATATAAAATTAATGAAAACGGCAAATATTAAATTGATAAGTGCAAAAGAAAGAAAACCACCTGATGTAGTGTGCTTTTACACTTAAGATGTCTATTATTTATTACACTCTTATTGGAAAAAGCCTCGGATAATGAAGCGTATAACAAATTGTAATGGTTATAAGGCGTCGTAGTCGTTATGTACCGAGTCAATGTCAACGTACCGATAGAAGGTCGCTCCTGTATGTGATTCGTTGCTTCAGCAATCTGCATTCTTTCCCTGAGGTGCAGTTTTTCGCGCCGGACGTGCCAACATCTTGGCGCCGGGGAGTTTCTCGTGCCGGTCTCGATGTTTACTGGCAATTAACGGTAATTCAGAGCAAATAAGCCACACATGGCGTTTTTTATTTCTAAACTCGATGTTTCAGGAAAAAAAGGGTGAAGGGATCGACTCTTTTCTTTCTGAAACTCGCGAAATGGATATGGATTGCGTGCACTTGCGGTACTGCATGTATACGAGTTAGTCCCATACCTGCGTTATCGATACTTCGAAAAGCAAAAAGCAAAGAGCACGAGCATGACGAATGACCACGGCCATTTTCAATCAATAATTCTTCCTTTTGGAGTCATAAATTTCGGATAAGCTAAGTGTCGATGTACGCGCTCCACTCGTTCACAACTTTACTTTCCCCTGTTGCGAATTCAAGTTCTGGATGAGCAATGCCTCCACTGAGACTATATTTCCAAGATCATTTTGAATATCACCTTGAATATCAACTTCTTGCTTCTCAATGTTATTCTTCGAATTCAAAAATACCATAAAATCGGGATACATCATTTGTAACATTTTTCCGCCACAGCTAGGAGGCCTAATTCAGTGGTCAGAGTATGGCAAGTCGATTAAAATGTAAAAAATTAATTAAAATTACGTCTGTATGAATCTTTTTAAGGCGGTAATGACGAATCTAAAGTCAATATTTCAAAAAAAAAAAAAAAAGAAAAAATGGCAGATTCAATATGGCAGATGAGCATTTCAAAAAATAATTGGATTTACTTGAAGTTGAATTTTGTACAGCATATTTACATTTTCAACAAAACAGTCGAATCAACCAGAACAGATTCCTTTTTAATAAAAAAAATTGATTTTTTAAGAAAAAATATAAAGTGTCTAATAAAAGAGATGAATTTTTAAATTCAAAAAGACGAATTCTCAGCAAAATTTAAACCTCACATTGAGAAAGATTTTTTAGTCATTAAAAAAAATTTTCATGCTAATTGTAAAATTTTCAAACCTGAAAGAGTAGATTTTTACAATATAGTTCAGTTCTTAACCAAATAATTACAGTTTCAACAAAAAAGAAGATTATTCACACATAAAAATAATTTTTTACTAAAAAAGACTTTTAGGGTTGATTTTAAACCAAAAAGTTAAGTTTTAATCCAAATAGTTAAATTTTCAATAAAATAGTTATAGTTTGAATTAAAAAAATTAATTTTAAACATAAGAAAACGAATTTTAATCTAAAATTATAAAGCGTTACCCAAGAAAAGTAAACCCTAGTAAAAAAGACGGATTCTCAAAGATAGCCAAACATTTTCAACCAAATACTTGTATTTTTAACCAATCAGGGTGAAATTTATATCAAAAGAGATTTTTTGTTCAACAAAGAAAAAAAAACTTTAATCAGTCTGTTGAATTTTCAAGCCGAAAAGATGAGCTCTTTAGAAAAGAGTTAAATTTTAAAACAAATAATTGATTCTTCAACCAAAAAGATGAATGTTTCACCCTGAAAATACTTTTTTACTTCAAGTGATGAAATCTCAACAAAATACGTAAATTGGCAACAAAATAATACTAGATTATGTACTTTGGCAGTAAATTTAAACTTTATACGAGGATGCAGAATTTAACGTCGTCGCCTACGGCTCGGGGGGTAAAACTGCATCCTAGTATTAAACAACTTTACTGCTGTGGTGCATACGATACCTTATCTGAAATAGGCAGAGTAACCGCGAATTTATCTGCCCAAGGAGTGGAAGTAAAATGGCGCTTGATTGCATCGTGTACGCACGCGCACAGTAGGGCAAAAAAGACTTCCGTTGACAAATTGATTTTCAGAAGAAAATTATTATCCGATTTTAACTCTTTTTTTAAAATGAAAACTAATGAAATCTTGCATCAAAATGTCATGTCCTTTATTAAATTTTGTTCTTTTTTGTTTACTTATTAACAAAAATGACAAAAAAATGAACTTTTGAAGTATGCCGGTTTAAAACAAATGCTTTGATTCAATCAAAAACGTCTAGAAAACTCACAGCAACTATCCAAAGAAGACGCCCAATAGCAAAGCAAATTTTAAAACAGGATTGAATTTGTTATGAACAAATCAGTGAATTAAAATGGTATCTTGGGAATCGGGAGCCATTCGTCACTTGATTCGCATTAAATTTGAACAATTAATGGTCAAAAAGAGTTTTTTAGTTGAATTCATCAAATTTACTAAATAATTTTTTATTTTAAAAGCATTTTTCTATAAAAAATGTCCATATCAGGTATTTTTGATAGAAATAATGAAGTTTGTTTTATGGAATCGATCATAAATTACATGAAAATAAAACCTAAGTATCATATTCGGCCAGTAAACAAAAATTAATCATTGTTTTAAATACCTTTATTAGCAAATCTACTATTTTGTTATTTTAAGAGGTACTAACTTGATTTTTTCAACGCACTGTAAAAAAATGAATATAACTGTAAATAACTGTAAATAAAAAACTTTTAAATTTTTTAAAATATTTTGATGTCAGTAAATAATTTATTATTGTGAAGAAAAATTGTTTAAACACAAGTTTTTATTATTTAATGTATTTATAAATAAAATACCTCTTTTTTAACCGCAATTAATCAACAAATGTATTATTTGCCTATTTTTCAACATTTAATTTTTTTGTGTGTAATCAACCGTTACTAACACAATTTTTAAGTTTTTTTGATATTTCGATAACGATTCACAATTTTCATTTTTATTAACAATATAGAAAACAAATTTTTCTTACATTATTTTGATTTCATAATCATATCCCCACCTGCGAATTACTTGTAAAAATCTTATATTATGTACTGTGTACTGATACGTTCATTAAATTGTTAATAAAAATAAAAAGAGTGGATCGTTATCGAACCATTAAAAAAAGTTTTAAAATGTGTTATTAACAGTTGAGACCACAAAAAAACAAGTTTCAATGCTTAAAAAAAGCAGAAAAATGAATTTGTTAATTAACTTCGATTAACTATTATAAAATGTTATCTATTAATAAGAAAAAATCATTGCTAAATAACTGACTTTTAATTCCGTGAAAAAGCGGTAAATTATTTATAAATGCATAAAATGAAAAAAATTGGTTTGAAACATTAGTTTTTACAATAATAACCTTTTTTTTTTGGTGGCCAAATATTATACTTAGTTTTTATTTCTAAGTAATATGTTATCGATTCCATTAAAAAGCTTTATTTATTCCATCAAAAATACATGATATAAATATTTTTTATTGTAAAATGCTTTTAAAATAACAAATTATTTATTTGATTTTATTAATTCTACTAAAAAGCTCTTTTTGTCCATAAATTGTTCAATTTTAGTGCGAACCAAGTGACAAATCTCCGCCAATCCCCGCGAAACCATTTTCATTCACCCATGCAGAAGTCTCCCGATTTCAAACGTCATACCGATCTGGCCCCGATCGGGCTCCCGATCTGGCTCTGATCGGTAGAACTCTGTGGCCCATACCTGGGCCCGGCCGTGCCTGACCGATTTCCTTGGTGTTTTTTGATAGTGCAGTAAAATTTGCATACATATTAAGCGTTTCTAATATTCTATCAATTACTGAAAATGCCGAAGGCGAGTAAGCCACAACCTCAAATAATTTATTAATAAGTTAAATTGTTTTAGGTAAAATTAGTATATTTGCAATTAGATGTGTTAAATATTACTACATGATGAAATTTATCAAGAACTTTTAATTTCAATTATTATTTAAAAACACAAGGTTTTTCAGTTTATTGTAGAGTAAGAATTATAAAATCTATTGACAAAAAATGGATTACAGTTTACGCAAAATTTAGATTAAGGACAAATTTTCATGACATGAATTTCAGAATGAAGTAGTGCATTCAAAATGCCAATTGTGCAAAGCTTCCAACAAGAGCAACTCACTCAATATTATTTTTCTTGTTTATGATATAAAATTGCATTTCCACTTATAAAAATATCCATTAGCTCGAAATTAATAAATCCTAATAAGAATTATTTAAATGCATATGCTGTAAATAATAATTGAAATAACTAGAAATATTTAATTAAAAATTTTCCATTTCTTTTTAAAAGTTGTTTTGTTTATATTTCTTCTTAGAAAGAATAAAAACGATCATTATAATTAATAGCTCAATTTTTTGGTGAAAATATTATCTACAACCACCTTTTTGAATTTTTCAAGAAGTAAATCAATTGATAGAAAATTGAATTTGTTTACAGAAATATGTTAATAAATCGTAAACATGAAAAAATGTCAAATTGTAGGGAAGCGTTTTGCCAAAAAATTAGGCTATCAGTTATTAGGATGGTATATTTTTTTTTAATTTTCTAAGAAGATTTATAGAAAAAAATTTTATTCAAGAAATAAAACTTGTTAACTAAAATATTTCTGGTTCGTAGCAATTTTTTGATAAAAAAGACCTTTGCCTCGAAACTAATAATATCTAAAATAATTTTAAGTTTCTTAAGAGTATAATTAAATTTTTTAGACTGAAACCTCTTCTTTACGTGCATGTACAACTTTAATTGTAACTTTATATACCTTTATTTCAAATTCAAAATATTGAGGTAGTCGTTGAAAGGAGAGGACCATTCGAGTTTCGAGTTTACTTGTATTAAATCTCTATTCGTGAAATTCATGAAGGTATTATAATGAGACTGATCGGGTACTAATGGGGCACCGATCGGGTTTCACAATCGAGGGCTCGGACCTGGCCCCGGTCTAGGTGCGTGTTTCATCCGCGAACTGGCCCCGAGCAGTATTCACGATCGGGGCAGATCTGGCATGGCCAGGCCCAGATCGGGAACAGATCGAAATTTTTGCACGGGCAGTTATTTGTTTATAGGAAATTTAATACATTGTTTAACATTTGCATTGCTATTGGACATCTTTTTTGGATAGTTCCTTTCAGTTTTCTAGTTATTTTTTACTGATTCAAAGCATTTTTCAAAAACCGGTGTACTTTGAAAGTCAATTTTTTTCTCATTTTTGTTATTGAATAAACAAAAAAATAAACCGGAATTTTAAAATCGGCCATGATGGTTCGATGCGAAATTTAATTAGCTTTTATTTTAAAAAAAGATTTATACTTGGATAATAATTGTCTTCTAAAAATCAATTTGTCCACGGAAGTTTTTCTTGTTTCACTGTGACGCGCGTGGGTCGACGTTAAAAGTCCAAAATCCACTTCGGAGTTTAACTTAGTTTTAAAATGAATTTTTCTTACTCTTTTCTTTCGCTTTTCTTTCACTTCTAACTTACTTCTTCCTACTTGCTGTCACTTTAAGCACCGCTCTTCGCTGTACAGTAAAGTGCTATTTTACTGCCGCTTCGCGGGCAGGAGAAGAGCGCTTGTTCTGCCTATTTCGATTATAATAATAATTATTATTATCGTTATTATTATATTATAATTAATAATTTCAATTATAATTTGGTGATTACTAATCTTTTGTTAAAACTGCTTCGACTTTGCTTAAAACATTCCCATCAAGTATATCGTGCTTCACACTCGAGTTTGTACAACATGTGAACTTTTCTACGTGATGTTTAACACTATTATATCAAATGTATATTATATTTATTTCTGTACTTTGGGCTGATACATTTTTTTCTAATTTTTATTCTCAGCTACCCTGAAAAACATATAATTTCAATAAATATATATTATCACAATTATTCATAATATCCACTGGCATTAATACATTCGTATTTTTATTATCATGTTTAAAAATTTTTTTAAAGTATGTATCCTATTGAAAAAAATTCTTATTTACCATTTTATTGCAACTTGTGTCGTTTTTCCATAAATTTGTTTCTTTATTTTCAATGTTAGTTCTTACGATTCAAACTAAAAATACGCATCCTAGCTTAAAGTGGGTAAAATTTTATTGTTTCTTGTGTCCTTTTTTCAAGAAACTTATTTGCTTTTTTAAATGAATTTTTATAAAAAGAGTTTATAAAAAATTTATAGATATTTTTGTGCGAAACAACTTTTGTCTTTTTATATTTTTCCTCTCTTGTGCCACTTATAAAAAAATTTATTTATTTAAATTTTTAATCTTATTATTTACGATTGAACTAAAATCTACTTATCCTATCTAAAAATAATTTAAAAAATGTGTAAAGCCTTTTTGGGAACTTTTGTCTATCAATTTTTATTCGCACCTTGTGTTGTTTGTCAAAAAATAAATTTATTTGGAATGTTATTTTCTACGATGAAAACAAAAACTACGCATCTATAAAAAAATTATTAATGACAAATTTAGAAGAGTTTTTACTATTGTTTGGATAAGCAACTCCACATCCTATCCAAAAATGATATCTTAATTCAAAATTTATAGCTCTTTTATGGAAGAACAACTTTTTGTCTCGTTTTGTTTTTTTTTTCGTAACAAGCGTCGTTATGACTAAAAATTTTTTTTTTTAAATTTGTTTTTCATGACTAAAACAAAAACTACGTTTTCTATAAAAAAGTGACTCATGCAAAGTTTTTAGTGGAATTTTTTTATTTTTTCATATTTTTTGTGCAATAAAAATTGGAATTTTCTATTTTCCATAAAAACTAAAAAAATTGTTATGATAATCTTGTAGAGTGTCAAATGCGACCTTTTTTTTCTTTGGCTTTTTTCATATCGTGGAATGTTTGGTTTAAAATGTTTATTTTCGTTTTTTTTACCATTTTGAAATTTGTAGCTGCTAATAACTTTGGTAATTTTTTCATATCAAAGAAAATGATTATGATAAATTATTCTTCTTTCTGAGTGTTAATAATAATTATACCATAACCGTAATTGAACTCTAAAATTTGAAAATGCTCTAACTTTTTGAATTTTTATCCAAAATGGTTGCTTAATAAATTTGACCTTCAATTTAAGAAACCTAATGAGTATACAAAGGGCAATCTGATCTGTCAAAGTTTTCGAAAGTTTTCGAAAGTTATATAGCAGAATCGTGAATATTAGATTAATCTAGTGAAAACTGAATATTTTTCTCAAAAAAAGTTAAATAATACAAATAGATAATCGCTTCTTAAATATCACACCCATAATTCTATTTTTAAAGGATCCAAAAAAATTCTGTTAGTGGAAAACTGGGTTTTGAGACATTCTGGAATTTTTTCATTTCCAATTGTCTGAATTTTGTTTCGATTTGTTTTTAAAAAAGGCCCTTTAGAAAAAAATAAAATGTTGAAAAGCATATACCTTTTCTAATTTTCATCGAAATTAAAAATCTCATTAGGATAATCTGTCAGCCTTTTTTCCGTGTACCATAAAATTTGACAAAAATTTCTAAAACTCATACATTATTTTAAAAGCTCTAACTTTTTGCATTTTTATCCAAAATGGCTAGTTAACGAACTTGTCCTTTCTTTCAGGAACTAAAAAAAGTGTACCAAAGATTAATTTGATCCCTTCATTTTTTTGAGAGTTATCGTTTTTGCGGCGGCTGGCTGGCTGGATAGACAGACAGACAGAAAGACATACATCCTTTGAAAAACTGTGGCGTCAAATTTCAAATAATTATAATGCTTTTGCAATCATAAATGATGACAACGCAAAAAGTAGTATTTTAATAATTACAAAAAATGTGTATTGAAAAGACTAAAAAGTCATAATTATCGCCAAAAACCCGCAAACGCCAATTTTTCACTTATGTGGTTTTTGTGGGCCTCTATAAAACAGACTCATTGATGTAATATTAAAAGAATCATTATTCCCCTGTATTCTATAGCTGTGAACAGAAATGTTGAGTTTTAGCTCGATTCAACTAATATTGACGATTATGAATAAAATGTACAAAAACGTATTTTTTTTTGTGGAAAACACGCGATGAACTTCATGGGGCTTTCGGAACCACTCAAAATTACATTTTTAAAAATGCATTATTGTTTTTGTGAATTGAAAAAATTGTAGCGCGACATGTACACAAATTCAAGATAAATTTTTTTTGATTATCCTAGCGGCCACCATAATGTTACTTTAGCTAATGTATGATCTATGATTCAATTTGCAATCAGACTTAAGAATCAGAGATAAGAGCTGAATGGATAGGAGTAAAATTTTTTATCGACGGTGATTAATATCCAACTTCGTTATGCCCTTTATAGAAACTTTTTGTGGATAAATCGAGCCTGTCGATTATACGGTTTTTTGCAGGTACGTAAAATGTGCCCACAGTCAGGTAGCTTACGTAGATTAATTCTGCGATAGTTCTGTACGTGAACTTCTACGTAACATTACGTGTATGTGGGGGGCGACCCACGTGATATGTCACTGTGTCTAATATCTATAGGCGATAGTATCACGTAATTCCTGCAAAGTAACAGTGCGCTACACGAAGCTTCCTCTATAATTAATAATCCACTTTTAGTAGCATATAAATGATTTAAAATCCGTTTAATCAGTCAAAATTTGACGGATCAAAATAATTAAGCTTTGGTGTGATCCAAAAATGCATGGAAAGTTTTTTTCTTCTTCGAATTTTCATCCATATCGCACCCAAATTTGCATAAATTTCCAGAAATTTAAGATATCTAAAGCTTTTTCGAAGATTTCCAAAGTTACCGGATATTTCCGGAAATTTTCGATAATTTATGGTAATTTTATTTATGAAGCAATCTCTGTTATCATTTGGGAATAAAAAAATTTCCTAATATCTTTACAGTCTAAATGGAGCTATGAATTTAAAAAATCCAATTAAATTTGTTCTAAAAAAAGATCTTCTCTTTTTGCTCAGCTGGAAATCGAACCACAGAATTTCCAGTTGCTGGTCGGGTGCTTTTCCATTAAGCTACTAGAAAGATCGAGAGAAGAATCCTTTCTGAAAAATACATGCATTATTATGCCAGTGTTACTAGTCAATTTTATTAAGCAATCTATATTATCGTCCGAGAAAAACAGATTCCTTGCAAAATTTGACTCTTCACTTTTATCTAAAAAATAAATTCTGTAACTTATTAATTTGAGTTTGTCCAATCACTATTTCTTATGGGTCATTCAATGTCAAATTTACACTTAAATTTTAGATTTCATTCAAGTATTTTTTTTCGATTTTTCGTCAAAAAATATTGGATACCTACTCCGTCTTTTTTTGTTTAGAAGCATTTTTTTCGGAAATACGATTTTTTGAATATTTTAAGCATTTAAAATATTTCAATTTTGAAACTTCTATTGCTACAAAACTACTGCTCGAATTGATATTTGATCTGTACATAAAAGTTAGGTTTTTTGTCTACTTTTTAATTATAAATGATTTATTATAAAATTTATTATGCT
>JAAAKG020015759.1:0-20652 GCA_010014905.2 Druon quercuslanigerum
GTTAAGGAATAGGAAGAGGGTGAATGAAAAATGTAAACCCTTAGGGGACACATTAGAAGCTTCCACTAACTAGAACTAGAACAAGCAACCCACTGATCAAGTCGGGGTTAACAACGACCCACACATCCCGGCTTGTATCAACTACTTAAAAATCCAACTATTTAACTAGTAATAAATTCATACTTGTGGTAGAAAATTGAACTGTTTTATTGAAAATTTCTCCTCTTGAAATGAAAATTCATCTATTTTGGCGGTAAATCATATTTCCTCGTTAAAACTGCATTTTTTTTCAAAACTTTAACTTTTCTGGTTAGAGATTTAATCGTCTTCTAATAAATTGGTATATTTGGATTCAGAATTCGCCAAGTAATTTTATTGTTGTCTTAGTATTTATTTATTGTGCAAATAGCAGATATTGCATTTTTGGTTCAGAATTCATATCTTTTGGTTAAAAATTCTACTGATTTGATCAAAATTTAAATATTTTGTTGAAAATCCATATTTTTTCATAGAAAGTTCGTCCTTGTAGATTACAAATTCATCTTTTTGTTAGAATTCAACCTTTTTTATTTATAATTAAAATCTTTGGATATAATATCAACTAATATACTTTTCGCTGAGAATTTACTTTATTCTTTTGCTTAATTTGTTTTTTATCTTAAACTTTAATTATTTAAACTTTTGATTTGAAATAAAAATATTTTTGGTTCACATATTGACTATTGACTAGTAAATTTTTTATTCAGATTTTTTTTAGTTTAAAATCAAATGTCTTGGTTGAAAATTGATCTAATTTTCTAAAAATTATTTTTCTCGTACGAGATTCGTCATTTTCATAGACAATGTATCTATTTCGGTTGAAAATAAAATTTTTTAACTGGAAATCCAATCTTTCAAACCATTAAAATGTTCCCGTTTTAAGTGAGTTCAAGCGATTTTTTTTATTAAAAATTTTTTGTGGTTAAAAATGTGCCTTTTTAAAAAAACAATCCCTCCCTTTAATTTAAAAATACATTTTTTTGTATAAAAGTCCCCTTTTTTGGTTAAGAATTTATCTTTTATGGTTCAACCTAAATTTTTTTCAATTGAAAAGTCTTCTATCATATTTTTAATCCAGAATGCTATTCGGAAAAAAACTGAACTATTCATCCTTTTTGGTCAGTAATTTATCTCTTTTTATTAAAATTTAATTTCATTTTCACAAATAATTGTCTTTTAATTCGAATTCTTTTCTATTAGAAAATCTATTATTTGGGTAAAGATCCACCTTTGCAGTTTGAAAATACAAGAATTTGATTTTAAATGCAACTATTTGGCTGCTAAAAAAATTTTGTGCTCCAACATGCAACTATTTAGTTAACAAATAATTTTTCTTCGTTAAAAATCACCTTTTTGTGAAAAATTCCGCTTTTATTAAATAATGATTATTAAATTATTAAATAAAATAATAACATAATTTATTAAATAATTAAACAAATAATTTATTCTCCTAATTGCTCAGAAAATCACTCTATTTTCCCTGTTTTGAGAGTTGCGCGATGAAAAAAATGAAAAAATAGTGGAGGAAGATAAGAAGTTTGAAAAAAAGATGAATAAGGCTAAAACTTAAGAAGAGGTTCAGCAGATATGTAGTCAATAGAGAACGAAAAATAAGGAAAGAGTAACTAGGATATTGAGACGGTAGAATGGAAAAAAGACACAATGGATTTTGCTAGGAGGGATAAAACGGAAAGTTACTAAAGAAGGAAAAGATGGTACTGAACAATACTAGAAAGTAGACATAAAAAAAGAAGAGGTTTAGAAGGTGTATAGTAAATAGGGAGAGAAAAAGAAGGAAAGAGTAAGGAGGATATTGAGATTGTAAAAGGGACAAAATATTTCATAGATTTTCTAGAAGGGGCAGAAAAGAAGGTTAGTGAATACGGAAAATATTGTAAGGATAGATATGAGGAGTTATACGTAAAAAGAGAAGAAAAGCTTAGGAAGGTATGCAGTAAATAGAAAGAGAAAAAGAAGGAAAGATCAAAACAAGATATTCATATTATGGAATGAAAAAAATATTTTATGGATTTCGCTAGGAGGTGTAAAAAGACAAGTTAGAAGAGGAGCAAAAAATAGAGGGAAGTAGACATAACAAGGGAAGAAATAAAAAAGGAGTTAGGAAAAGTAAAATATGAAAAGTTACATGGTATAGATATGATTCTAAATTAAGTCTAAAAATAATAAGGGATAGAACTAAAGGAATGGGGCTGGGTAGTCTGCTACATAATATGCAGAGGAGAGGGGTGGTCAGAGTTATAGAGTACAGCGGTAGTGATATCTGATATGAAGAAAGACAAATGCAAGAAGGCTAAAGATTATAGGAAAGTGACTTGATTACCAAAATTGTTTAAAATATATGTTACTATTTTATCAGAAGAGTTAAAGAAAGAAGTTGAGGAAAAAAAGATATAGAAACCGAATCAGGCTGGGTTCAGAAAAGGAATGGAGGTTATTGCACAGAGTAGCGATAGATAACATTGTGGCGAAAAGGTTGATAAGAGAAGGTTTAATGAAGAGAGTATCAGAAATTTTCAGAGAGATGAAGAAGCAGGGTGAAGGTAGGAGAGAGAGTAGAAAATAGTTTCTGGTTGGTGAGAGGAGTTTCACAATGTTGTCTCACTCCTTCGTCAAGGTTGAGAAAAGTAGGAAGATAGAGAATGAGCTGCGAGATTTAAAAATTAAAGTCACAAGAGATAAAGGAGTTTAAATGTTTAGAGTATACCTTTAAAAAAGATAGATATCATAAAGCTTATATAAGAGAAATGATACAAAAGCAGCATGAATATATAAACAAATATAGGGTGTGGAAAAAGAGATAAAGGAGTTTAAATATTTGGAGTACACCTTTAAAAAAATAGAATTCAGAAATCTCATATAAGAGAAAGGATACAAAAGCAGCATGGATAATTAAACCAGTATAGGGCGTAGAAAAAGGTAGTATAAAAAAGTAATGGAGAATGAGAATGTTTTTACTTGATTCACTGGTATATCCAGTATAAGGATATAAAAAATATAAATACAAAAAGAAAGGGAAAAGATTAAGAGGTTACAAGAAAGATATAGAAGGTGGACACTAGGGGAAGGCTAGGAAATTTATGGATATATAGTCAAAGAAGAAGCGCTGAAGAATAAATTAATTGATAAAGAGGGAGAGGAAGAGAAAGAAAGAGAAGTAAAGAGAGAGAGGGAAATACAATTAACGAGATTGGAAGAGAAAAGAAGGTGTGGTGAAGGTGTGGAGAGAACCAAGTATTTGGAAAAGGGATAGGGATGAAGAAGATTACCCAGAATAGCAAGATTTAGAGTGGGAAACGTGTTAAGGGATAGGATGTATTAGGAAAAAAAGAGAAGAGGAAGTGAAAAATCTTAGATGGTAACTGAAGACATGAAAGAATGTATGGTAAGGATGTACGAGAGGAATGAAAGATAAAGAAATCTTATAAGAGAGTGTGGTAATGATTTTCGTAGAGGATGGATTTGGTGTAGAGTGGAGGAAAGAATTGAAGGTGGTATTGCAAGGTTGAGGTCGATCAGAACTGAAAGGAAAAGTGGGAAGTAGAAAGTTTGAGGATTTGGATCTGACTAGATGGTGATTCCGTTAGCCGCAAATAGATCCAGCGCTTAAATAGATCAATGAGGATTCGAATCTGACTATAGCTTCATTGACAAATAGTACATTGTAGCGTCAAGAGATAGGAAGTATCAAAACAAGATATTCATATTGTAGAATGAAAAAAATATGTTATGCATTTCGCTAGCTGAGTAGAAAGACAAGTTAGGAAAGAAGCAAAAAATACAGGGAAGTAGACATAACAAGGGAAGCAATACAAAAGGTATTAGGACAAGTGAAAGAGGGAAAGTTACTTGGTACAGGTATGATTCTAAATTTAGTCTAAAAATATTAAGGGATAGACATAAAGGAATGGGGATGGGTAGCCTGTTATAGAATATCTAGAGAAGAGGGGTGGTCAGAGTTATAGAATAAAGAGGTAGTGATATCTGATGTGAAGAAAGAGAAATACAAGAAGGTTGAAGATTATAGAAAAGTGACTCGAATGTCAAAATTGTTTAAAATATATGTTTTTATTTTATTAAAGGGGTCGAAGAAAGAAGTTAAGGAAAAAAAGATATAGAAACCGAATCAGACTGGGTTCAGGAAAGGAATGGAGGTTATTGAACCAAGTAGCGATAGATACAATTATGGTGTAAAGTTGATAAGTGAGGGTTTAATAAAGAGTGTATCAGAAAGTTTCAGAGAGATAAAGAAGCAGGGTGAAGGTAGGGAAGAGTGGAAGATAGTTTTTGGTTGGTGTGGGGAGTTTGACAAGGCTGTCTCTCTCCTTCGTCAAGTTTGAGAAAAGTAGGGAGATGAAAAAAGGGAATGAGCTGCGAGATTTAAAAAGTAAAATTACAAGAGATAAAGGAGTTTAAATATTAGGAGTACACCTTTAAAAACGATAGATATCATAAAGCTCATATAAGAGAAAGGATGCAGAAGCAGCATGGAAAAAGAAAGGATCAAAAAGTAATGGAGAATTCGAATGTTTTTATTTGATTCACTGGTATATCCGGTATAAGGATATAAAAAATATGAATACCAAAAGAAAGGTAAGAGATTGAGAGGTTACAGGAAAGATATAGAAGGTGGACGCTAGGGGCAGACTAGAGGATTCTAGAGGACTAGAGACGACTAGAGGACTAGAGAAGTGAAAAGAAGGTGTGGTAAATATTGAGAAATCAAAATAAAAGATTTAGAGTGGGAAACGTGTTAAGGGAGAGGATGTATTAGGAAAAAAAGAGAAGAGAAAGTGCAAAATATTACATGGTAACTGAAGACATGGGAGAATGTATGGTAAGTATGTAGGAGAGGACTAAAAGATAAAGAAATCTTAAAAGAGTATGTGATGAAGATTTTCGGGAAGGATGGATTGGGTGTATAGTGGATGGAAGAATTGAAAGTGGTATTGCAAGGTTGAGGTCGATCAGAAGTGAAAGGAAAAGTGGGAAGTAGAAAGTTTGAGGATTCGGATCTGACTAGATGGTGATTCCGTTAGCCACAAATAGATCCAGCGCTTAAATAGATCAATGAGGATTCCAATCTGACTATAGCTTCATTGACAAATAGTACATTGTAGCGTCAAGAGATAGGGCACGATTGTAACCTAGCCGCGCGAAACGGGAACTTTAACGTGTGAAATGCAATGGTTTGATTCTGTAGAGGATTTGAGTAATACAAAAGCTTCACTAGGATGGAGAAGGATCGTATGTGAAAGGATACCGGAAATGGATAGCTCGAAAAGCCCCCAATTGTGGTTCGATAGATGGACCAGATTCGCCAAGCTGGAAATTAATGAGAACTGGACTTCTGAGCCTATAGAACTCCACTATCGAATCTTCCTCTCGTTTGTCAGAAACAATTAGTCAAAAAATGATGAATCTCCTTGGAGGGATTAAAGAAAATATGTTATTAATTTTTTTCTTTACGAAAATAGGAGAGTAATAGGAGAATTAATTCTTTAAAAGAAAAATATTATTAAGACGATATTGAATTTAATTTGAAACCCTTTAAATTACTTTTTAGTTAAGAAAATTAATTTTTTAATAAAAGAGTCAACGAATTTTTAATATAACAGTTTCGTTATCAACAAGGTTGAGAGGACGAATTCTTTACAAAACAGTTGAATTTTCGCCTGAAAAATATTGCATCAACAAAATAGTTGAATTTTCAAAAGAAGAAGAAATTTTTTAGATATTTGAATTCTTACCTAAATGGTCGAATTTTAAATATTAATTATGAAACAGTTGAATTAAACTAAAAGGTTAGCATTTTCAATAATTCAAGCAGTTGAATTTTCAGTAAAAAAATAATTTTGAACAAAAAAAAAACTATTTTTTAACAACTGGATCAATTTTTTAGCAACTAGATCAATTTTCAACTAAGTAACTGAATTTTTATCCAAAAAAGATTAATTTTGAACAAATAATATCTTAATTGCTATTCCAACAAAAAAAGGTATTTTCTTTTTAGAGGACAGTTAAGTTTTTATTAAAAATGTTTCTTTTCCACAATAAATGTTTAACATAATTAATAGATTTCCTAACAAAAGCAGAATTTCTAATTGAAAAATGGTTCAGGATTGAAGCTGAAGAATAAAATATTTTAGGAAAACGTTGAATTTTTAACTCAAAAAGATCATTTTCAATCAATAAAGATAAACTTTAATTTAAAAAAAAAATAATTAGAAAAAATGATGACTTAATTCAAAACGAAACATTTTTTTTACACAAAAGAAAAGTATTTAACACAGCAGTGAAATCGTGGACGAAAAAAACGAACTCTTAACAAACTAGTTGAATTGAAAAAAATTTAATTTTCCACCAAATTAAAAAATTTTTAACCAAAGGATACGAATTCTGCTTTAAAAATATTTAAACAAAAAAGAAGACGAAGAGTAAAATAAAAATCTTTGACGTTTTCAAGCCAAAATACGATCATTTTTAGAAGGCGTTAAAATTTTTAAATAAGAGATAAATTTTTTATTTTTTCATTTCAATTTAATTATTAAATTTTAATTTAATTTAATTTAATTAGGACCACTCTTCAATTTAATTTAATTTATTTTTTATTTTTTTATAACAAAAAAAGTTAATTAAACATTAAGAAAGATGACTTTTCAATACTTAAGGACGAATGTTTTACAAAACAGTTGAATTTTCAACGGAACAACAAATTTTTAAGATATTTGAAGTCTCACACAAATCTTAGAATTTTAAATATTAATTAAGAAACAATTGAATTGAACTAAAAGGTATACATTTTCAATAACTAAAGCAGTTAAATTTTCAGTAAAAAAATAATTTTTTAAACAACTGGATCAATTTTTGATAAACTAGATCAATTTTCAACTATGTTTTTGAATTTTTATTAAAAAAATATTAATTTTGAAAGAATAATACCATAGTTGCTATTTCAACAAAAAAAGTATTTTCTTTTTAGAACAGAGTTGAGCTTTCATCAAAAATATTTTCTTTTCCATCACGAATGTTTAACATAATTAATAAATTTAAAAACAAAAAGTAGAATTTCTTATCAAAGAATGGTTAAGGTTTGAAGGTCAAGAATAAAATATTTTAGGAAGCCGTAAAATTTTGAACTCAAAAAGATAATTTTCAAACAAGAAATATAAACTTTCAAAAGGACAAATTTTCTTTACACAGAAGACAAGTATTTAACAAAACAGTGACATTTTGGACGAAAAGATGATTTTTTAACGAACTAGTTGAATTTTAAAAAAATTAAATTTTTTACCAAATACAGAGAATTCACAGAGAGAAAGATAAAGAAAAAAAAAGGCGAAGAGTAAAATAAAATTATTTTACTCTTTCAAGCCAAAATACGATCATTTTTAGAAGGCGTTTAAATAAAAGATAAATATTTATTCAATAGCTTGAGTTTTAATAAAAACAATTTAAAAATCTTTAAAAATATTATATTATCAAAATATTTGAATTTTCAACAAAATAATTAAAGTTTTTAAAAAATATTTCAATTTTAAACTAAATAACTAAATTTGTAACATGGGACGATAATTTTTAACCATGAAGATTAAGTTTGTAACAAAAAAAGACCTATCAATAAAAGAAACGAATTTTGTATCAAATTTTTTAATTTTAAATTTAAAAAGATAGCTTTATACAAAACGTCAATAGTTACATTTTTAGATCAAAAATTTCTTTTTAACCAAAGAAAAATGAATTTACATCTATTTGAATTCATTTAAAGAAGACAATCCTCAACCAAAAATGTAATAATTACATTTTCAGTTTAAAAGTATTTTTCAATCAAAGAAAAACGAAATTTCAACTATTTGTTGTAATAAATCAGAATTCTTAATAAAATTTTATTGTCGTCAACCAAAAAGATGAATTTTCATAATACCAATTTAATTTTCTGCCCAGTAGAAGAATTTTCAACAAAATACATGATTGTCCAACCCAATTTTTAAATTTTTGACTTTAAAAGGATAAAAATTAATTGTTTAACAAAAACACATGAATGTGTAATAAATTAGTTAAATTTTGAGCCACAGAGGTAAATCTTAAATAATTCAATGAATTATCGGAAAAAAGTGAAATTTCTACAAAAAAATAGAATTTTTACAAAAAAAGTTAATTCGTAACCATATAACTTAATTTTAGACTAAAATCATGAATCTTCATTCAAAAAATAAAATTTTGTATAAAGAAGTTCGACTTGAACCAAGTAGTTAATTTTTTAAGCAAAAAATAAATTCTCAAGGAATTTAATATTTAATAATAATTTTAATTAATTTTAATGAATTTAATTAATTAATATTTCAAATAAAAAAATGTTTTTATTCAAAAGCAGAAATAATTTTATTCAGTCAGAAAAGCCGAGTTTTTGATAAATTAAAATTTTTTTAAAAATAAAAGCACATAAATTTTTAAACAAAAATAATAACCAATTTTGAAGACAAAAGTTAAATCTACAACCTGTGAAACAAATTTTTAAAGTAGTTCAACTTTTAATTAAGGGTTTGAATTTTCGACAAAAACGATGCCTGTAAAAAAATTTTTTCATTTCCAACGAACCATATTTTTTTAATGCTTTCGATCAAATAGTAGAATTTTCAACCAAACAAGATGAATTTTCCAAAAGAAATATAATAATAGTTTTCTGTTTTGTACTTGAATTTTAAATTATACAAAAGTAAATTTAAACTAAAACCAGTTTGATTTTCTAATTGTTATCTACTAACTCAGTTCGAATTTAAGTGAGAAAATGAGAAATATCTTGAAAACAGGGAGAAAAGAAAAATGCTTTTAAAAAAATGGGAAAGGGAGATAGAGAAAAGAGAAGGAAATTTAAAATATGAAAGTGATTTTCAAACTGATTTAGTTATTATTTTTGATATGGTTTTTTCGACTAAATATATTTTTGAAAGTAAATAATTTGCTGATGTTAATTATTTTTTGTCTACTTGCTCAATATCAATATTTGTTTTAAATATTCACTCTATTCTTAAGTTGTAAAAAAAATGAGTTGGTCCGTTGGGATTCGAACCCAGATCTTTCAGATTAACGGCCAGTCTGATAATAATTTATTGATGGTCAAGTTCTTATTGAACAGTACAATTAAAGAAATTTAAACCTAATTTATAGAATTCCTGAAAATAAAACCAAAAAAACAACGAACAAATTTGGATAACCACCATAAATGCTCCTAATGTATTAAAAAAAAAAAAAGAAAATAAAAATATGAAAGAAAAATGAGAAGGACACCAACCAAATCCCATTCCTTCTTTTTTTCATTCTTTCGTATTTTTTATTTTTCTTATTATTAAAAAAAGAAGAACATTGTGATTTCGTTGCTTTTGACAAAGGAAATAAAAAAAGAGAAGGAAGGTGATTTGAATGGTTGCCTTTCCATTTTTCTTTCCGCTTTTTATTTATTTATTTTGTGGTTTATTTTTTGAATTACAATAGAAGCATTTTATGGTGCTTGCCCAACTTTGTTCGTTGGTTTCTTGTTTTTATTTTCAGAGATTCTATACCTTAAAAATGATTGTTCGACGTTAAATAGGATTTTCAAATTAATTTTAATCTAATTTAAATTCCTTAACTTCAAATTAAAAACCGCGCCTAAGCCTAATTGAAACCCATGATTGTTTTAAGTTCTATAGCGTATTTTAACGCTAATGGATAGTCCTAGTAAATGGTCAACTTTTTAATACAGTTATCTCGCTTATTCCATTTCACTTCGAGCGCAGGCTCTTCTAGCAAAATACTCTTTTTGAACTAGTTTAACTTCTCAACCAACAAATTATCTGGCATTATCAGCGTCACTTATCCATTGCGAGAAAATAATTTGCGAGAAAGAAAATAAAGTTTATTTGGTAATTTGTTAGGAAAATGAAAGTTTGGAATGCTTATATAATTAAAATTGGCATGACCATCTCCCGTTTTTTTTAGTAGCACGAATTTCTACAAAAATATATTATGTATTCTCTCAAATAGAAAAAAAAAAATATATAGGCCGAATTCATTTTAAATCATGCAGGCTGACTACCTTCATGTCACAGAATCGAAGCTCCCTCAGAAATGAATGTAACTTCATCGATAAGCTCAAAAACAGGAAGATCTGTCTCTAAGCTCTTAAAAATTAGATTGGTTGCAAGCAAAGCATGAGCAGATTCATGTTTTGTATCATCACATACAACTGCGAAACTTCTAACTTCTTTACCGCGATAATAAACAGTCGTGAAGATAGACATTTGATCAGATTTCCATTAAGCACTTTGAATTTCTTGTTTCTTGATTTTTTTCCAATTTTCCACGAAACCAAAATGTAAAATTAGCTTTTTCAAATTGCATTTCGCTTCTTCTTTTTCATTTTTTATCTCTGTTCGCTGTATTTCCTTTACGCGCATGTGAAGATTCACTTTCATTGCCCAAGTACTGAATTCAACTAAAAATGCAGAAACTGTGGTTGTTTTTTTCTCTAACTTTGCATTATTCCAAATAGCGAAAGTTACTTCTTCAGCTGCTTTCTCATTTGTTAAACCTAGTAATTGAAGTGTTATACCATCAGCCGCTGGAGATTCACTACAATACTAAAAAATACAGTCTTCAGTTGCTGGAGAACACAATACTAAAGCAAGTACTTCCTTCTGAATATTCTGCATGTCTGCGTATCGCTCTTTTCTGATATTTCTCAGACCGAAAAGGCAAAGTTTAAAATTAGAACAGTAAATGCTAAGCATAGTTCTTTCGGAGGATCAATAAGAACCCACTTAGGTCGCAAGGAATAAAATTTCGTTCTACCAATTTTGACTTCCGGGTGTTGATTTTGAAAAAGGTGAAAAATTTCATAAACACTTCGAGTTAAGAAGCGTTTAGCTTTTTTTATCCTTTCGCCATTTTCGTAAAAATTTATAACGTCACTTTTGTAAGGCCTCTGACGGGAACAGTCTAAGTCATCATTTAAGTAATATTCCATTGTCAATTTGACATCAGCTTCGCTGACGGAGAGACCCGGATATAGATCAGGAGAATGATAAACGCCTTTTTCTTTTTCAATCTTTCTAGCCTCGTTAACCATGTACATTGTTACTTCAGGAAAAGTGGAGACAATGTCATTCTTCGAATATGTATCGGGAACGACGGTCAATAATCGAATATTCTCTGACTTGGATTTGCAATTTTGAAAAGCCAATCTGAATTTTGCCTCACACGGTTCACATTGATAATTTTTAGTACTTGAAGATGAGACATTGAATGCTTTTAAAAATTTGTGCGTTATTACTTCGGAAAATGAATCAACGATTTTCTTTCGTTTTCTGCTTATATAATTTTCAGTCGAATTTCTTTTCAAGGCGTGTTCAGTTACGGGTGATACATTTAATTTTAATCTTGCAATAATTTCATTCATTTCATCCAATTGAACTGCGAGATTAGGGTCAAAAAAATTAATATCATTCGAATCTAGTTGGGGAATTTCATTATTAACTTCCATAGGCACTTAAGGTTCAGGTATATGATCATCAAAAATCTTTGGATCATATCTGCAGTCACTTGATATTGCTATATTTGAAGGAACAGAAAACATAGACGCGAAGCAATCGTAGCAACGTTTGCAGACTTGATCTTATGCTTGAATGATCTTTTCGGGCATAAGATTTTGTAGTAAGGCAGCTAATTCATTTAATTGCGTGAATCTAAGTTGATGTATGCGATATTAATCGTATTAAAATGTTTATGCCATACCTAAAATTTGTAGATACTGAAGAAGAAAATTTTCAAATCGAACACTCTCAGTAATAATTTCAAATTTGAAACTAAATTGTCATTATCCAACTTTAATCACATATAAAGTATGGCAGAAAGGAAAATAAAAATTAACTGGACATAAAGAACCAAACTCCTGGCGATAGATTATTTACATGTTACCATGACACAACAAATGTCTTTTGTTAAGACAAATGATGTACATTCAGTATGCAGGGTGAACGAGAGTCATTGCAAAGGTGCTTGAGGTAGTATTGTGGTAATTCAAAATGAACAAATTATATTCTTGCTTAATTATGACAGACTAATGTTCTATTGTTATAAGAAAGATGCAGTTATAGCCAAATTTATTGTTATTGAGGCGAAAATCTCAAAAGAAACGCAAGATAGAGAAAAGTGCTAAGAGACTTTTCTTTAGAACTTTTTGAGAGGAATACATTTGTTTGTTTGACTTTTTTTTGTATCTTGTCTTGCTATTGCACAAAATGTGAATATTCACTTGTCAATAAAAAAAAAATAATCTCCTCTCCTAGGCGCGGGCACAAGATAAACTCTCATGAGATATATTCACCATAATAGCACCTACCTAGAAAAACATCAAGAAAAAAACGGTGGCCTTTTTGAGAAAATTAGGTTTAAAATTTTTCAGACAAACCGCTACTAGAACCAGAAAGAAAAAGTATAATATCTATATTAGTTTAGAAACTGCAGCACTTCAAAAAAAAAATCAGATACGCTTTGCCAAAAAAATTTTTCTATCAAATCGGCGAAATACGTGTCGTCTAAAAAGCTTTGAAAAACAACATATTTCATCTGCAGCTGATTCTGCGACATGAAGTTAGTCAGACTGTATGATTTGAAATGAATTCGGCCTATAAATCTATAAAAAATTCAGTTTCGTAGAATGTTTTACTAGGAAATGTTTTCACTTTTCTACAATAAAAATACTAGAAAAGCCTAGGTATTTGCATTTAGTTGGATTTTTTATGGGTAAGTTCTGTTAATTTTATTCTAAAAAAGTACATCTTTTAACAAACAAAAAATAGAGTTGTCGAAATTTTGTACCTTCGAAAACGATCGAAAATGATCCCGTCGAAAAGAGTATCGATACACTGATGCATCGTCTTAAAAAGAATCGAATCGAAGATCGAAGGATCGAGTACTTTTGCACTCGATTCTTTACAGACTCGGTGAGGATCGCCCATCATTACAGTACGGATGAAGCCTGACTGTTCGGTACACAAGTGGTTAGGAAAAGGCTAAAAGAGGTAGTGAAAAAATGAAGAGCGACAAGGGATTCTCAGGATGGTGGTGGGAGTGGTTAATAGTGCCATTGTATAAGAAAGGAGATGGGGATAGACAGGGAAATTACAGAGGGATTACGCTAATGAATACGGCTTACAAAGTGTACACGATGGTGTTGGCGGATAGGTTGCGGGACGATGTCGAAGTGAAAGAGATATTGTCGGAGATGCAGTCAGGATTCCGGGTGGTAAAAGCACCATAGACAATATTTACATTATGCAGAACATTGTGTATAGGGAGTTACCGAAGAAGGTGTCTTAAATTCGTGTTCCCTTTGGTGGATAGGGGAAGGTCGTGGAAGGCGACGGAGGAGATGGAATTGGAGAGAGACATGATCGAGAGAGTAAGGAAGGTATATCAAGAGACGCTTTTTTGCGATTTCAATCGTGAACATGGAGAGTAAGCTAGAGGCCGGAGTCGTAGGAGTAGTTAGGGTACGAGGGGTTAGTATATGATAGCCCTTGCAAATGATGTAGTAATGTTGGCAAAAATTGGTAAGGCCTTAATGCATATGGTGAAGCGGTTCAGACGAGGCCTGGATAAGAATAGCTAGAGTTGAATGCGAAAAAGTACAAGGTTATGGTGATCAGGAAAGGAGGTGGAATGGATGAGGGAGGGGAGTGAAAGTTGTAGGGAAGGACGATCGTAAATATGAGTTTGTGTATCTGGGCTTTCTCTTTCGGAGGAATGAGAGAGTGGTCATACAAAAGAGAGAGTTAGATGGGCAAATATAGTGAGGCAGGTTTAGGGGTTGAGAAAGAAGTTGATTACAGATGATTTTGAAAGGAGCATAAAATTGTTCGAATCACTATTGCATGGAGTCGAGGTGTGAAGGTGGAAGGAAAGTTAGGAGGTAAATGGTATACAGGAGAGGTATGTAAAGTGGGCTCTTGGGTTGGCAAGTAATGCATTTAATTATATTGTTAGAAGATGTACAAGGAGCACGAGTTTGGGGATTCTAACAGGGATCTGGGCGTGAATTCATGAGGAGAAGTTTTTAGAAGAGAGGGGAAGCAAGTGGCTAGGAGTGTTGGTGGGAGAAGGAGAAGAGTAGTGGGAGTGGGAAGATGGATGCTGAGAGAAAAAGAAATTTTAGAAGGCTTATCATTATTTGCATATTCCTCAATATTTTAAAGATAATTCTACATTTTAATTTTGTTTTTAATTTTAAAAACAATTTATTCCCTTTGAAATGTATTTAGAGAAAACAACAATTAATCTTACCTGGTTTATAACTAATTCGACTACAACACACTATAAAAATTCAGAATTTTAAACAATCACTCAGTTGCTAATTTTTGAATGTTTAACTTGGTGTGGTAGTTTTTATAACAATACAAAATTAATTTAGAATGTATAGGACAGTTTTCTATTTTTAAATTTCATTATTTTAAAGAAACATTCCGTAGCTTTTTTGCGGAATGTAATGCGTCTCGAAATCATATAAAATAATTTCATAAAAATTTATGAATTATTTAATAACTTATTATTTCACCTAATACTAAAATTTATTTCTAAATGCTTCTAAAAATTATTGATGGTAGAGAACATTTAAATTGTATGGTAAAAAATTATTAATAATTTAGCTTTCTGATAATTTTGAATGATCATTAGATTAATTTTTTTTTAATTTCTGGGATAATTTTTAAAGGTTTTTGTTTAATTTAAAAAGAATACATTCAAATTTTAAAGATTTTAAAATGTGTGTGAAAAGAATATAGAAGACTAAGTCAACTCTTTAAATTTTTTAGGATCAAAGAAATTTTTATCTAAAATGTATTTTGCAGGGCGTCAAGAGAAAAAAAAATATTCTTGCTATTCATTAAAAAATGTCAAATGATTTTTTTTCTTAATGAATTGTAAATAAATATTGAAGTATATTACAAAACATTTTAAATTATTTTCTAAAATGTCGAAAAAGAGTGTAAAAGATGCTAAAGAAAATTTTTTCGGTAATATATAGAGTTTTAGAACAAATTTAAATAAGTTCAAGAGATATTTAAAAGTTTTGAAATTATTTAGAAATAATAAAAACTTATAAGATATTTTAGGAAATGTTTCAGCTCTCAAGAAAGTAAAAAAGATTCTGTGGGAAAAATTATAATGATTTTTTATTTTGAGAATAAAAATGTAAGAGAATATTGAAAAAGATTTCGAAGGATATCTAAAATTATCAAAGAATTCTTCTGAATTTACAAAATTAAACGAAAACTTTCATGAAAAATCGGAATAATTTAAAAATATTAGAAGATTAAAGAATAAAAAAATCGAGTGAATTCAAGAAACATTTAGAAAATTTGACAATATTAAAAAGGCACTTTAAACTCTAAAAAGTTAAAAAAATGCAGATTTCTTTAAAAATGTTAAACCAAAATTGTAGAAGTCTATAAAGAATTTTAAACGGTTTCTGATGAATAAACACATTTTCTCGAAATTACTAAAACAATTTGGAAGATTTCAAGACAATTTTTGTACATTTTGTACGATTTTAGGAAAAATTCGAGTTGTTTAAAATACCTTAGGAATTTAAGAGGTTTTGAAGGTTGAAAATATTTTAAAAACTTTGAAATATTTGCGAAAATTTATCAGAATTTTTTTTACTTTTACCAAACTTTTGGTACTCCTTAATATCTTATAAAAATCAATAAACTTTTCCAAGTAATTTGTGAAATCCTGTAAAATATTTTTTTTTATACTTCCAGATTCCCTTTTGACACATCTAAAATATTTTAATGATGATGACAATTTCAGTATTTTCAGTATTTCAGTATTCACCCTTTTAAATACCTAAAAATCTTTGAAATTTTCCAATTCTTTTGAACTCTTTCGCAAAAATTCACCGGCTTTTTTTATTTGAAGAAAAGAATCTAAGCTTGTTTCAGATAAGAAAAACCAACCCTGAGTTCCTAAAAAATCTGACAAAATTATTTGATAAATGTATGAATTAAAAATTGCTTTATTTTGATGCTTCGTTTATGAAATAATTTCTTAATTTATTGAGTTTTTGTGGAAGTGCAACTATTTGTTAAAAGATTAATATATTTTGTTTGTTGAAGTTGAGCTTATGCTGCCAGCAGGAAACTTCTTGTTACGTATGTTTTCTCACTGATGTTAGCTATTACCTTAATTAAATGTCAGGGTGTAAAACCTCGAATTACTTTGCGAAATTCTGTGCTCTCCAACTCACAGTAAGAGCAGTTGTATCCAAACTGTTGTTTTACTGGTTTTAGGAGTCTCGACTACTTTTATGTAGAGAAGATAGAAACGAACTTCTACTCTCTAGAGTTCTATTACTAGTTTTATTTAATACTCAGAAATTCTACTAACAAGAATACCTTTAAATTCCGGAGAATAAACAGGAATTAAAATAAAGTCAGGAAATTAGTTTCAAGTCGGTAATTACCCTTAAAGATTTTGGAGAATCGGATATTTCTAGAGGATGGAAAATAGAGAAAATAAGGGAATAAGAAGTAGAGGTAGTGATGGAGAATCAGATAAAGGGGGGTAGGGAGAGTGAGGAGAAATTAATGGTGGCGAAGTAGAAGAAGTGAGTGGAAATTATGAGAGGAGAAGTAGGAGGAATGGGATCTGGGAAAGGGATCTGAGCAAGGTAAGAGATGCGGGAAAAAGAGGTGGGGGAGTGAATGGAAATAAGAGGAGGGTAAGTGAGGGAAAATAAGTAGGGGAAGTAGGAGAAATGAGAATATACAGTAGGAAGATGAGGGAGGAAACTAGGGAAAGTAGTGGGAAATAAGTTAAGGGGAATTAACACTTTGTAAAGGTCCAATTTGAACCTTTTTGATATTCAAAAGGCTGTTGCCCCCTTTAAAGTTTTTTTGGGGCGCCAACGGGAAATGAAAGAGGAGGCAATAAAGTGCATGTCTCTGCTTTGTTCCGGTAGAAATTTTGAAAAAAAATATTTTCGAAGAAAATAAAATTGGAAGCTATATCGGTACTTTTCTTTTCCAACTTACGTTTACACGGAATGAGATATCGTGTTGAAAATTTGAAAGGCTAAATAGAACGCACGAAGGAAGCTCTCTCTGGTCTTAAATAGTTAGAAATGTGAAAAAAGTTTTTTTTTTAATTACTAATTTTTAGAAGTACCGACCGCGCTGAAAAAATACTACAAGCAATTTTCAATGTTGTCCATGGGCTAGTTAGGAAGTTTTTATATTTATCATTAGACACAAATAATGCAGAAACTTCGAACTTTTACGGGTCGGTCGGCAATACAGATTGCATGATTATTGACAGAGAAAGATAATTGTCAGATTTCTGCGGTAAAGTATAATTAAGTCGTTTTTTTATTTGTTTTTTCCATCAATAAACCTCTTTCTTATCCTAACTCTGTGCCTACTCACAAATGGTCCTTTAATATTTATTAACATTTTCCGAAAAAATTTGCCGCCTTATTTAAACTCTTATTTATTAATATGGGTGAAAAAATATTGATCTGAGCACTGCTGGTGCACTCGTTACATGGCCTCTGTAAGTTATATTCAGAAGTTTCGCAAGGTATAAAAAAAATTTTAATTTGAAAAGGTTTTAAGAAAACAAGAACCTTTTCTTAAGATTGCTGGGATAAATATAAAAGATTTTTCATTTCGAAAAATTATTATTTAAAGGATAGATTTTGAACCAATTTTTTAATTTTGAAATATTTTTGAACATTTTAGGAATAACTGAGCCTGTTTAAAAAAAGTTTAAAAAATTTAGAAACCATTTTGTGTCAGTTTTAAAGATGTTTGAAAATTATTGTCGTTTTAGAAATTGTACAATATTGGTTAAAATTACAATTCTTTCTTTGAAAAAGAATATGAAAATGGAAAATAAATCTTTTTAGTCGAAAATTCATGTGTTTTGTTAAAAACTCGTCTGTGTTGCTGAAAAATTAAAAATCTGGAAATTCATATTTTTGTATTTAAAATTGAACTGTTTTGTTAAAAGTTGAATTATTTTGTTAAAAATTCTTTTTTTTATAATTTAATAACTTTTTGATTTAGAATTCCATAGCTGTCGGTATTGATTTCAAAGAAGATTGGTAATTTTTAAACAATTATGAGTTATGGTAATATTCCTCACAGAAAATCAGTTATTCTAAACAATATTTATGTTTTAATAGATAAATATTCAGATTTTTAAAAATATTCATAATATCTGAACAAAATATGGTATGTTAGCTTTTCTAACTAGAAATCAGTTATTTAAACAAATCTCTTGAAAAAAGCTGATTATTTCTATATCCTACAAAAATATTATCTATTTATTGTGAAATCTCGTTTTCATTAGCTGAACTTTTAAGGGATGTTAAAAGAACACAACAAAAATTCCATTTTTTTACCTCAATAGCTTGAGAAAAAAATCTCCTGCAGTCTTATATTTTTACAAATATTGATTTTCTTCAGTTATTTTCTTTAAACAACTCTTGAAGCGATGATAAAAACAAACCCTTAAATAAACTCAAACAGGATCTTAATCAAAAAATCTCGTGTGATTTTAGTTTTTTATAAATGTTTCTTTCCTCGATTGAATCATTAAGAGATGTTAAAACGAACAAAAAAATTCTTACACCAATAACTTATTAACTAACAATTTTCTTACCCATATAACGTAAAGTTTTTAATTTATAAATTTTTGAAATTATCAACTTTCTATATAAAAATTTCTAAACAAATAATTTTAATTCATCATAACATTTATTTCTCAATGTTTCTAAACATTATTGATAGAAAAGAAAATTCAATTTGTAAATGATTGACCGACACTGTTTAACTGAAAAATTCCAGAGTATTAAAATTCAATATGAATAAAATTTCCCAAAATTAAAAAATATCGAATTAGAAAATTCCCAAATAATAGAATTCTCAAATAATAAAATTTCCGAATTGCAAAATACAATATTTCTGGTAGAAGAATTTTTTTAAATTTTTATAATAATTAAAAAAATATAAAAAGCATTGCAAGATACAAATTTTAAATTCATGTATACATTTCTTTTTTGAAAGTCGTTATAAGGTATGATAAAAACAGTGTGTAATTTTTTTTATTTTAGGGGTAAGTTTTGTAAAATTAAGAAGATGTAAAAAAATAAATTTTTCAAGTTTAAAAAATGAGAATTTAGATTGCAGCTATTACGCTGAATTTAATCAAATTTGACCCTGTAACCCCAAAAAATCATCCTCTGTTTTCAACGTTAATTATAACGATTTTATAAAAAATATATGTAAATTTCAATTTCAATTTTTTTGAACGCTTTTTGTATTTTTGAAAATACTATGAACATTAAATAAATGCTGCATTCAGAAATATTTTATTACAAATTATTGTTATTTTAAATTGAAACAATAATTTTAGAAATTTTAAAAATTAAAAATTAAAAAAATGTATTATTGTATTTATAATCAGTAGAAAATATTTATAAAAAATGGTTATTGTTTAAAGTCGGTAATTTTACAATGTGGTAATTTTCAAATTCGGATATTTTATAATTGGACAATTTTCTGTCGGGAATTTCAATGTTCAATAATATTATTAACTGTCGGGAACTGTATAATTCGGGAATTACCCAAATCTGGATTTTTATCATTCGGGAATTTCATTATTCGGGAATTTTATTATTCTTGAATTTTAATATTCCGGAATCTTCCAATTCGATATTTTTATTTTTCGGCAATTTTATTATTCGGGAATTTTCCAATTCTGGAATTTTATAATTCAAGAATTTTGTTATTCTTGAATTTTAATATTCCGGAATTTTCCAATTCGTTATTTTTATTTTTCGACAATTTTATTACTAGCGAATTTTAATAATCCGGAATTTTCTAATTCGATAATTTTATTTTTCGGCAATTTTATTACTCGAGAATTTTTCAATTCTGGAATTTTATAATTCAAGAATTTGATTATTCTTGAATTTTAATATTTCGGAATTTTCCAATTCGATAATTTTATTTTTTGGCAATTTTATTATTCGGGAATTTTCCAATTCTGGAATTTTATTATTCTTGAATTTTAATATTCCAGAATTTTCCAATTCGATATTTTTATTTTTCGGCAATTTTATTACTAGCGAATTTTAATGTTTCGGAATTTTCCAATTTGATAATCTTATTTTTTGGCAATTTTATTATTCGGGAATTTTCCAATTCTGGAATTTTATTATTCTTGAATTTTAATATTCCGGAATTTTCCAATTCGATATTTTTATTTTTCGGCAATTTTATTACTAGCGAATTTTAATATTTCGGAATTTTCCAATTCAATAATGTTATTTTTTGGCAATTTTATTATTCGGGAATTTTTCAATTCGGGAATTTTCCAATTCTGGAATTTTATAATTCGGGAATTTTATTATTCTTGAATTTTAATATTCCGGAATTTTCCAATTCGATATTTTTATTTTTCAGAAATTTTATTGTTCGGGAATTTTCCAATTCTGGAATTTTATTATTCTTGAATTTTAATATTCCAGAATTTTCCAATTCGATATTTTTA
>JAAAKG020015770.1:0-20652 GCA_010014905.2 Druon quercuslanigerum
TTATTTTTCACTGAAAAAATAAAATTTTATCCAAGCAGACAAATTTCATACTTTTAACAACTTCTAAATAAGTATAAAAAACACTACATTGTCTAAAAACAATTTAGTTTATCCTGCCAGGATAGTTTTTCCAAGATTGAAATTTTTACGGAAATAACTTGATATCAAAGGAAGACTATCTGAGAGACGAACCTTTGAATGCAATTTAGAATTCTACGGAATTTTAAAGTTAGAACTTTGGACATTCTGTACGAAAAAGCCCGTTAAACTGAATTTAAATTTACTGATACACTACCGGTCAAAAGTTTGTGTTCACCTCTTTTTTGATAATTGATTAAGTTCTCTTGATTTTATTTATGTCAAAGCAAACATTTTTTCTCTTGAAATGAATAAATGCTTTCAAAATTCTATATGAAATGAGCCCAGGACGAAGCCTATTTGTCTATTTTTAAGTAGACATTGCAAAAATTGTGTAAATCTCAATGTTTTTTTAAATTTTCAATAACTTCCGTAATAATCCATTTTTTAAATGTTGCTGGCCTCATTTTTAAGCTATTTTTTTACAATATAGCGAAAGTTTATTAGCATAAAAGAACTTAAAGTTCTTGCACTGTGATAGGATTTTTTTTTTATATTTACGCTCAAAACACCCTTGTGATATTGTTGAAAGATAGCTTAAGTTCTCGCACTGCGATAGAAATTTTTTGACGATTTACGGGCATAAACTTTCGCGATACTGTGGAAAAATAGATTTAAAATGAGGCCAGCAATATTTAAAAAAATGCATTATTACGGAAGTTATTGAAAAATTGAGAAAACATTGAGATTTACACAATTTTTGCAATGTCTACTTAAAAATGGACAAATAGGCTTTGTCCTGGGCTCATTTTATATAAAATTTTGAGAGCATTCAATCATTTCAAGAGAAAAAATTTATGCTTTGACATAAATAAAATCAAGAGAACTTAATAAATCATCAAAAAAGAGGTGAACCCAAACTTTTGCCCGGTAGTGTATAACTATTATCTGAATTTATTAAGAAACTGTACTACGCAAATAAATTACATTCGAGTCTAAAAGAAAATTCAAAGTGTAAGCAATAATTCGCAGTAATAAGCGTACCATGCTTTTAAGCAGTTGGATGTGAAGAAATAAATAAACGAGATATTAACAAAATACTCAACGAAGTGAATTTCCTTTGCTGGGAAGCAACGGCTCGTCAAGGCAGCACGCAGTAGTCAACATATCTCGCTACGCCAAGTGTTAATCCAGTTCAAAGCAAAAAGTCTATAATCTCTGAAGAAAAGAAACAGTGAGTAAAGAATAATAAGAATAAACAGTGATGGATCTTTTTACGGATTAATTATTTTGTTAAATAAATTTATAACGTTCTTGGATGTTGAAAATTGTTTATCCAAAGAAACAAAGCCCTACCTGAAAGTTCTTGGCTTTGTAGAGCGATCCCAAGAAACCAAGGTTTAAAAGGGAAAACTTATATTATGCAAATTAAACATGGTGCGGAATTAGAACACAGAATTGGGACGCAGAATTAGGAAAACTGTCGCACTGGCTTTTTCTAATCATGAAGATACACGGCTGATGGGACGAGTCTGCCACACATTCAATATACGAATTTAGTTCCCCTTTTTTAGCATTAGCAATGTGTCAAGAAACATCTTCTCAACAACCCGTATATCACCCTGATATGAGAACCGCTGACGAAACTTTTACATCAGAAAGAGATGAATAAGCCGATAAAAAGGAAAAACTGGAGAAAATTACCTAAATACAACCTACAAGGTCTATAATTGCAACCATAAAAACAGAAACAGAGATCGATACTCGCCATGAAGCTCTTTTAAGTGGGCCGATGGTCGCGGGGGCTAAAGCGCATGCTGTAGACCTACTCTGTCATCTCCCGGGTTCAATTCCCGCCTCGAACTCTGGAAGAGCCTCGGTGGCCCATGCGGTGAACACTAGCCTAGCAAGGAAGTTGTCCTTCTCCGGAGAGTCGTGGGACTGGTACCTCTAGAGAAAAAGGTTCTCTAAGTGTTTAAGGCTGTTGCTCTTGGTAGTTTGGAACCCACCTTAAACTGTAGGTCCCAATCCCACCACAAAGTGAGTGTGTAAGAAGTGCGTAACGAATAGGAAAGAAGGTGCAAGAAAAATGTAAGCCCTTAGGGGACACATAAGAAGCTTCGATCCAGTATCCATTGAGCTCTTTTATGGCTCCATCATTTCAAAGACTCCAGTTCACGATTAATGATATAAGGTTGAGACTTGAAGGATATAAATACTAGCAAAGCCTAAAATCACCGAGATTAAAACCGTAAATCCAAAAGAAAAAGTCAAGGTACTCATCAGAGAGAATTCTGAATCATTCATGAAAATTTACGGAACAAAATTTCTAAAGAATGTATGCCGAAATATGGCGACGAAAACTGTTTAAAACACTTATCAATTCTTATCAAATTACTATCCAGTCACGGGATTCCATTTATGCTTGTCGAACATCCGAGACTAACTAACTTGACTCTACGAAAAAGTTTTTCCAAAAGTTTATATTGGAGAAGCAGGTAGAAGATTAAAAACTATAGTTGCGGAACATAAAAGAGATTCTTTGTTGGAAATTTCAATACAGGTCTTTCACAACATTGTTGGAAGTTACATTGTTGCGGTTCCTTAAAATTTCGCCTTTATTCTGTTTTAATGAATTTACCACTTTAATGTATGTCTCTTGTCTACTTTCTTATATGCTTGTCGTGGTCCACCAAAATTATAAAGATTTTGTTTCCGTTAATTAAAATGTAGTTTCGTAAAAGAATGCCTCTTTAATTTTTATAAGCCTTTTATTGTGATACGTGTTTTGATTCTATGTGTGAGGAAATGGTTTTAGAATTTTTTGATTGTTCTAGAATTCTTGTGTTATTTATTTAAATAACTCGTTTATTCCGCAACACTGCTCCGACCTAGGTTACTGATCAATCTGTCTAGCAATCACCCCAAGTAAAGATACTCACAAAGCCGTCATGTAAAGGTTCCCCACATGAGTCCATTAGTATCCAAGGCCTTTTGTTTAGACGGCGTTCACTCTACTGGCATTCTTCCTATTAACTCTTTTCAGCTATACTATTCTGCCCTGGCATGCTTATCTAAATTCTTTAATGTCCGTGCATTTTTTCATACAGGCTATAATGTTTCTATGGCTTCTTATAGCCTTCTAACTGGGGTTTCATTCACACATTCTAACAATTTTTTCCGCAGTCTGCCTCTGGGCACGCTGCCATTTACTTACCTTGATACACTTTTTTCGTTAGTCGTTCATCCTTCATTCTTTCAACACGCCCCAACCATCTTAAACGATTTCTTTCCCGTGTGTTAACCAGCGTCTCTTCCGCACCACATTCTTTATTATGAGCCAGAATTTCATGTCAATCGCGTTAATTTTACTCTTATTTTTTTCTTGATAGGTCCATATCTCACTGCCGCTTAGCGCATCTGGTACAAATATAAAATTATGTATTGCCATTTTAGCCTTATTTTGTTTATTTTAATCCGACTTCGAATTACAGAAAATATTATATTGTAGTTTACGTCGTTTCAAATTAAATTATTGATACAGAAGCTGTAGCGAATCGTGATTTGAAGCGCCTTTAATAAAATTACGTGTCAGTATTGGGTGATCACTGCCTACTGGACATTGTGCTACTTCATCCGAGGTCAAATTGCAAACTGCGTCGCTTCCCATGCTTATTTTTACTCTCGGACGAGATTTATGTGTCCCATATAATCCACGCAGAATTCTAATACACTCCAATATAGCAAAAATGTCACCATTGGATGTTGACAATACGATATGTTCTCGGGTTGGCACAGGCATAAAATTATTCTTTCTTACAAGCAATCGAATAGGTCTATTGGGAGAAAAAATGTATCTTTGAAATTCGAATCTCTGATTCTGATTTCTGCGGGGCACAAGCCGAACATATCCCAGCTCTTCTAGTGGATATCCCAGTACTGGATCAGAAGCAGGCCTGCCAGGAGGAGACCTGGCAGGAGCAGACCTGCCAGGAGAAGACCTTAGCCTGGTACGAAGAGGAGGCTCCTCGAGAGAAGAATCTATGTCTGGAGAATGTTGTCTTGCAGAAGCATGAGAACCAGGATTACGTTCACCGTGAGGATTTGAGCCGGACTATGAACTTAATTCTGCTAAAAGAAATTAAAGATTAATTTTCATTCTTATCATATGCGAGAAAATCGATAGTTGTTGGGCATATGTAGTTGGTTCAATGCTGCTTTTTATTTAACAGGGAAAATCGAAAAAAACTCCTAATAGGCACGTAAATTTTTAACATAGGGAACAATTTTTAGATGAAATTTTAGCCTTGAAGGCGAAACTTTTGGTCGTTAAAACGTAGCAGCTGCTAGTTGCTTCCCATCTATCATGCGTTTTCATGAGTTATTTTTATTCTGTAAACAGCAATGTGTAATTTTTTTCTTGTTGTTTAAAAATATTTCAGGCATTTTTATGAGATGAGCAAATTTTCAAGGAATTTAACACTATTTACTTTAAACTATAAATTGGAAAATATGGAATGTTGTTATTCTTTAAGGATTCACAAAATATCGAGTGATATTTCACAGAAGTTATTCGCAAAAATTGAGAGATTTTATAGAATTTCACACGTTTCGATATATTTCATGGTATTTCGAACAAAAATAAACATAAATTGACAAAATTAATAACAAGGCTACAATTCAAAATAAGTCGTTCCATTATTGTTGATTCTATGCTTAGAATATTTTTTAAATTCTATATTTATTATAGTATTATATGCACCCAGAGAATTAAGGATAACCATAAAAAAGAATGCGAAAGTTTAAACTATCTTCATTGTTTAAAACAAGAGAAAATAGTGGTTTAAACTTTAACGAGTAGGTGGATTAACAGCACTTTTAATGATCAGTATACCAGTGATTAATTAAAAGTACACATATATAAGATAGTCGTTATCTCACAAAATAAAGGTGTCGAAATTAGACTTCTGCGGTATTTGCATTTATAGTTATAAATTATTTTCATTATTATTATGAATATTTCTATGTAATTTCGCAACCTTTAGGTTGGTTTAAAAAAAATGCGTAATTATTCTGCAAAACTGTGCTCACGTCAAATAAAAAATGAGGATTAGTTAAAAATTCTGAAATAAAATTATACGAATCTCTCAAGATAAAGCGAAATGTAAATAGAAATGTAAATGTTAATAACGCTTCTTCTAAATGTTTAAAAAAATGAGATTTACAAATTTTATTTTGCAGCTACATTATCTTAATAGAAACTTCACAATTCTTTCCCTATTGCCCTCTTTAGCCCTTTTTAATACAAATCCTCTATTTACACCGTTTTCGTGGATATTGCCTTTTCCCATATTTTCTCACTAAAATTCGAACTGAACTAATACGGCGAAATATAAAAATCTAACTTTTCTTGATTGAACGTTATTTTTGTTCTTTTTATCGAAGTTTTTCTGTGATAAAAATTAAAGTAATCATATTACGTTACTGACGGAACTGGTTTGAAAGATTTCTAAAAAAACTTCTATACAATTTTCTTGGCTATCAACAATCGATTTGCCGAACTTAGATTTTAGAATATCAAAATGTCAATTAGGGGAAAGTTTGGTATGCCCAATGACATCGCCCTGTCTTTTTCCGTCATCACTCCCCAAAGAAGGCAATGCACGAAAGCGTTGTTTTTATTTCGACCAACGCAAATATCAGCAAACAAGATAATTACCTCGAAATTCAATTGATTGAAGTAATCATTTAGCATACTGATAACCGCATTGGCTCCTTTCCCGGCATTATCTTTTTCGTCGATGAGAATGTTTGTTTAAATGCCTAACGGTACATCATGCATAGCGAAAATTCCTTACTTCCGGGTTACTTTAAATTAAGATGAACGAACCTGCTTTGGACTACTGGAGTAAAAATTTTCGATAAATAGACATGATTGTATCGCAGGGTAGCAACTTAACGGCTTTTGCAAAACTGTAAAATTGCGACAAACATCCTTGCAAAGAAATAGCTACAACCCTCGCATATTCGTTAAAAGAAGGACCAAACCTTGAACGTGGTCAGATGTCACAATGGTTTTTCCTGCTGCTGAAGTATTTTCTAATGCTTGTTGACGAATATACAAGTTGTTGTTTTAGAAATGTTTGCTTAAGTTTTAGTGCTGTTTTTTTTTGAAGTCATGCGGAAAAAAATACATTTTTCTTTAAATTAATAAATTCGTAAAAAAAATTTGAAATGCTTTTAGTGTTTCCTTTGCCGTATTCATTTTTCAACTTTAAAGTGTGGCGATGTGATTTAAAGTGGAAAAATCACAAGAAGTTGCTCTTTTTTCCAAATCTATATACTTCGATCTGAAATATAAAAATGTTTCTCTTTTTATAACATGAATTTTAGAAAACAGAAGTTTACTGCAATCCGAAGTATAAATAAATGCTTTCCTAATATTTTATAGGCATCAGTGAAAGTAACTAATGGTCTCAGTCAGTAAAGAATCACGTGTTACTGTAGGCATTTAGTGATTCCCGTACAATGAAAAGCAGTGCGTATTTGCTAATTACAATCCTCAATAATTATTGACATTCGTCTGATTTCAACAATCGAGTTAGGCATTAAAATCTATCAATTATCTAAGGTGAAAAGAATGAGAACTATTTTTCGGGATAGTATCTTGATTACAAGCAAGACACTTGAATTTTCATATTCAAATAACAAATTTTTAAACTGCAATTTTGATGTTTTGATCGCTATGAATTATCACCTGTTATTAACAGCAACGTCTTTTGGTATTAATTTGTTCACGCAGGTCCTTGCTGACTCTAAAAACATTTGAATGTCACTTTCGAGAAAATTTGTGGGTAGTAAATGTTACCCTCTATGCCAAAATCAGTGAAATTTCTATGATTCTTTAATGACGAACTTTTCATTGATAAATTTTTAGTATATATCATGGTCACAGATTTAAAAGAACAAAACACTATTATTTTATTCTGACGGATTCCTCCGTCAAGGCGTTCATTAAATCGTCATCTTCAGAATTATCACTATCACCAAGAATTTCCTGCATAAACATTATGTTTCTATTACCCCCCATATTTCTTCTAGTTTATAAAATATCCATTCTTTCAAAGTGATATTATGAATATATAATATTATATAATTTGAAGATATTATTATGGAAACTTTTCGAGTTCCGATATGGATATTTTAGAAACAGATTGACACGGAGATAAAGAAAGTATAACAATGTCGAAAATTGCACTCAAAAGCTTTCAAAAATTTCAAATAAATATCACGCAATGGAATAGTTAAAAAAAAATGTTAAGCAATTCAAAAATAGGATAATCCAAAATTTCAAAGTTCAAAATGATCAAATTTCCAGGATTTCCGAGATTTGAAGATTTATGTTTTAAAAGATAATTGACAGCGGCACCGCCATACGCATGAGAATGTAGTGGTAAGTGGTGAGGGAAAATTTCGCAAGTCTTCCCTCTCTGCTAAAAGTCGTGTATATCGGGTCAACTAGGACTGCTCGCCCTGAAAAATCTAACACTGGAAACGCGTTTATTTCCGCTCTCTTTTCTATCCTCCCGCGCTTATTTCCCTGCTATAGTTCTAACTTATATCCGCTTAGCATCCTGCCCCTCACATCAGCACGTGACAAATAAGCCAATCAGCGCAAAGTGCGGCAATTTTCCCTCCGCTGAGGAGCAGGGTCGGGATTTTCTCCTGGAAGCTTGTAAGTGAATGTTTTCGTTATCGGACCGCGGATATGAAATCGGTTCCAGTATACTTGAATTCTCAGTCTATAAAGACAAATTTAAAAAAAAATTATAATTGTTGAATTTCTAACAAAAATGAACAATGCACAATTCTCCTCCCGCCCAAATAGAGAATCACTCATCCGTTAGACGAGTTAAAAAGATTGTAACCTCAATCCCAATACCTGAATTGTAAATTAACGGTATAGAAAAATGGCTTGTATCCTTTGGAACTTCAATACAATTATTATAATTTCACAATTACAACACCGCGTGCGCAATTTCACATTACACTTTTATTGTAGAAGTATTGCAGAAGTTTTGCGGAATCGAAAAAATGGTTAAAAGTGTTTATTTTAACCTGACTTTAGATTAAAAAAATATTGCATCATAGCTTACATTGCTTTGAATTAAGTTATTGGTACAGAAGATTTAAAGAATCGTGATCTGAAGTTTCTTTACTAAAATTATGTGGGAAAATTGGGTGATTCACGCCTACTGGGCATTCTTCAATTTCATCTAGGGTCAAATCGTAAACTGCGTAGCTTCTCATGTTTATCCTTGCTCTCGAACGAGATCTCTGTGTCCCATATAATCCACGAAGAATTCCACTATACTCCAATACTGCGTAAACGTCACCATTGGATGTTGATAATACAATATGTTCTCGATGTGGAATGTGCACTAATTTATTCTTTCTTAAAAGCAACCGAATGGGTCTATTCTCAGGAAAAATGTATCTTCGAAATTCGAAACGCTGGTTCTGATTTCTACGAGGAACAAGCCGAATATATCCAAGTTGTTCTAGTGGATATCCAAGTACTTCGCCAGAAGGAGGCCTGCCAGGAGGAGACTTGGCAGAAGGAGGCCTGCTAGGAGGAGAGCTGGCAGGAGCAGGCCTGCGAGGAGGAGACCTAGACCTGACACGAACCGGCGGCTCCTCAGTAGAAGGATATCTGTCAGGAAAATTTGGCCTGCCAGGAGAGTTTTCTCGGTTAGGAGAATTTAGTCTGCAAGGAGAGATGTGCCTGTGAGGAGAACTTTGTCTGCCAGGAGAATGTTGACCAGCAGGAGGATGAGAACCAGGGTTATATTCGCCACGAAGGTTCGAGTCGGACTGAGAACTTAATTCTGTAACAAAATAGAACTTTAACTTTCTTTATTATCACATGCTAGTAAACGGTAAAACTTAAGCTAGTCACAGCGCAGCATATATTAATAATAAAGAAATTTTAATAGAGTTTTAAAAAATGTTTTACAATTTTGAAGATATGAAACGTTTTTGTTTTCCAGGACTTTAGAAAATATCTTCAGATTTTATTTAATTTGACGGGACTTTAGAATATTTTAATTTATTTGACAGAAATTATTCGCAACAATTGAGAAATTTTGTAGAATTTTACAGATTTTAAAGTATTGCAGGTTATTTTAGACAAAAACAAATATAATTTGAAAAAAATATTACCAGCGATGCAATTCTGATAAAATCGTTTACTTTTTCTTTGTTGTGAATTTAAAATATGGTAAAAATTATAGGTATATTATAGTATTATATTCACCAATAGAATCAAGGATGACCATCATAGTGAATACGAAAGTATAAACTATGTTCATTTTCTAGAAGAAGAGGAATGAGTGGTTAGAGCGTTATCGAATAATTGGGTTAAAAGTGCGACTAAGAATTATGCCAGTGCTCTATGGTCGTTGTCTTACATACCGTAGACATCAAGGTTATTTATCTGAGATGTTTACATTTAGTATTATCATTTATTGTACACATCGTTATCATTATTGTTATCTGATTCAAAGTATGCGCTTCTAATAAGCTAAGTTCTCTTTTTTCTTTTAGGTTTTATTTTTTTATATTTTACATTTAAGACTTTTAGCAGAATAACTAGCCTTGCAAAAAAATAGTTGAGTTTTTAATTTCCAAAGATGAATTTTCATCAAAGTAGTTAAACTAACGACGAATTTTTTACCAAACACTTAAATTTTTAACAAAAATTATGAATTTTGAACAAGCCACATACATTTTTTACCTAACTACACGAATTTTCACCCAAAACATGCACTTTCTACCAAATAGTTTAATTGTGACTTATTAACGAACAATTTTCAACTAAAAATGGAATATTAAAATTTCCTGAGAAAAAATTAAGTTTATTCAAAATAAACCAATTTTCAAATAAATTGTTTAATCTTGTGATTACTACTCATTGCTTTTTATTCTCTTTAAACTAGATTGGTGTGAAATGAAAATGAGATTATATTTAAAAAAATACAAACGCATATAATGTTCACTTACGTCTTCACAAATCCAATAGAATAAAAGAATATTTGTTTGCAACCGCCACGTTTTGATTTTTTAAAGCCCGAGAACACTTTTTAACATAATTTTTAATCTGGAATTCGTACAAGCGAGAATGAATACGATTTCATCGTACAATATGGCGACGTCATCTTGTTTTCAATGTCAGCAATACTGAAATAGAAAAAGTCTTCTGCTTTATAAGGTATTCAGAAAACTTTTTTTATACCAATATTTTTTATGAACTTTTTTTTCAATTAGAAGTATTATTTTTTTGAAATACAGCTAGTTATTATTTTTGAATATTGTCTCTTGACTGTCGACAATTTGTCTGCATTATAGCCTATGACAGTCATGCATTTCAAATTTTTGATAAATGTCCTTCCGTACTTAACTTGAACGTTCGAATGGGTGAACAAAAATTGGCAAGATTTAGATTCAGCGCGGTAAATTCGAATTTTAAATAAAGCCACATGAAAGAAGAGGGAGGGTTAAAAAAATAAAAATGTGTAATGTTTCAGCGATCTACTATAAAAACTTGTTACCTACAGTCCAGTGAATGAAAACACAAAAAAGTCGTTACCTTGCAAAAGGTCAGAATAAGACCAAAATCGGAAATTACCTTCATTTGGCGCCCTAATCAAAACTAAAAAAAGATTTAGTTTTTTGGAAACATCTCATTTCAAATGCAGCTTAGAGCAAAAGTAGTTATAAAAAAAGTTATTGACACACTATTTCCTATTACTTTTCTTATAAACAAATTTAGCTCATGTTATTAGCTTACGAATTATGGCAGTAAATAGAGGAGCATTTTTTGCAAATTGCAGAAAATGTCCAATTTTACCTTGACATCTGAAAGAGTATTTTTATACACAAAAACTTCAGTTAAACGTTACGTCAATAAAAGTACGTAGGTCCGGCCTGTTAAAAAAATCTCGATACTGAGCCATCTTAAATAAAAAATAAAAAAATTTAGGTTTACTACGAGAATGGTTATGTCCCCTATACATTGTTAAAATATACGTGCAAAAATAACAAAATGGCGGAATAAAAAAAACAAAAAATCGTGGCTTTTTCACTCTGTTTCGTAAAAAAATATAGTAAACATTAAAACTGTATAATAAATTTTACAGAGGTAATAACCATTGTCATCCTTGACCTAAAACTTTATGCTCGACTGCCCAGCTATGAGATTATTTCAGCAAGCCGGGAGCTATCTACTTTTTAATGCGTTGCGTTTGACTGACGTTTTTACGTATAAAAAGTATATTATATAAATAAAAAAACTTCCCATATTTCAGGAATACACTTATTAAACCCAATAAATTTAGAATCAATATCTTTAACAATAATCTCATAAAAAAAATTCACAAAGATAGCGTTTTTTTCGGCGGTAGATATTAGTAGGAAACCTTAAACTGCCTGATATTATTGAGACAAAAAAAGAGGCCAAAATTCTCAAAAAAAAACTGAAAATGGCATCCAACGGCATCATCCAACGGCATCATAAAATTGGGAAAAACAGAAATGCTAAACTGTTCTAAAAACTAAAGATAACTGCTAAACTACATTAAAAAAAGGGACCAAACTGTTTGATTGTATTGAGGAAAACAAATAGCCCTAACTGTCCTAAAAAACGAAAAATGAAAAGTCACACTGCGTTATAAAATTACGAAGAAAGATAAACATAGAGTCAAACTGACCTTCACAAAACTCAAAAGACAGTAGGAATGGTTAGCTTAATTCGTTCTCTAAAATCGCTCTTAGCTGAAAATCTTCTTAATGAATTGTACTGTAAGAAAGCACTGCTAGTTTTTTTAATATTTGCAAAATAACCAGATTTCTAGATTTTTTTTAGTAATGATTTCAACACTTCACACACCGACTAATTAACGAATTATATTATAATTTCAGGATTGATCAAAGATTTATAAATTTATTTTACAACTTATTACGGGATCGGAAGAAACAATTCGATGGCATGAGATAACTTAATTTTTTTTCACTTGATTCCTCATTTTACTGTGTTCCACAATATTTTGTGAATGGTAGGTGGAAATTTGTACCGATTGCTTTCGACACAGCTTCTGATTTACAAAAAAAAATCTCGAGCAACATTCCCTTTGTTACTTTTGCCCGTCCTTTTTTTACAACATCAAACGTGATAGATAATTTTTTAGGATCAGCTTGAACTATTTTTTTTCTTTGTTTTTTTTTAATCGTTTTCTTGGGGTGTACGTGCCCAATCTTCTTCAAAATCTATATTGTATGAGATATGCAAGCAATACTTCATAAACCGAATTTTACAATGTGCAGTTGATAACCCAAATTTATTATATTCTTGATAACATTTTAATGCCTGTTTAATGTCGATTTGTGAGATGGTTACACAGTTTGTCATCAATCATGCTACACATTAAATCAATAGTAACTTTAAACGACATACCCTCAAATTCAATTCCGTTTGTGGTAGTTTTTCAGTTTCTTTGGCAAATAAAAATTTATACAGTTCGACAATAACGTACCGATTTAGGTGAAGGATTTTTCCATGTATTCTCTTTATCGGCTTCTAAATACAGAGGAACAAATGAAATCATGAACACTGTAGCATCACTCAAAATTTTATGATTAGTCTCTGGATTATTATCGATGTTAGCATCTGCAGTTTCTTCTTCGTCACTTTCTTCAATATCAGCATCGGCTTCTGCAGCACTTTCTTCACTTGCACTTCCCACATATCCCATTATAACTATTTTTTTTATAAATCTGAGTGGTAATTGCATAATAGAGTACTATCGCATTTTAAATGTTTTCTTTCAGAGTATACCAATAGTATTAAAATAAATAATTAAAATTTTGTTTGTTGAAAGTTGGCTTGTAAATATTGAAAAAGAGCTACTCTAATTCAGTGTTTTTTTTTATAAAACTAATGTTTCTACATTTTGTTCAGGAAAACATTAACTTAAATTGTTCATCCTACACTATTATGAAGTAAAGATTCTAGGTACTTGAATAAAGTTATTATTTAATGTCAATAGGTAGTCAATAGGTGTCAATAGGTAGAATTAATTGATTCTTTATTAAGTTAGGCCATTGTCAAATAAAATACATCGCTGTAAAATATCATTATATTTGTGACAGCTGCAAATTAGAAGCCTAGAGAAACTTCAAACTAGAAGTACAAAGCGTTGTGATTGAATTTCTTAGAATAACAATGGCAGATACTTGTGGCAAATAATGTAAATAATCATGTTTTATTGATTATACATATCTCAAGTCAATGGCGAAATAGACAGCACGAAAATGTAGATTAATTAGCATTATATGTAATTTCCTTTCATTTAATAAATTAGCATTAGTATCAAGGTTTATAGATTCTTTCCAACAATTGGTATAGATCACTGTCCCTTCTACAACGTGTTTTTTCAATCAATTTAACCAAATTAACTTAATCTCTTTTATTATCAGCACAGATTTTTGATCGATATTTGAGTGAATAGCCCCTCTGAATCCTCCAAAGTGTCCACGAACTTTCTGTAAAACATCTCTTCTCATTCTTGCTGTGCCCGATTTCGCACTCGCCGATTTCAACAATTTCACCAACACCTCCAATTTTACCTTCTTCTTCCAGGTGTTAATCTGGATCTATTGTGCAAACTTCTCTACAAAAATAAAATCTAAAGGAAAATTTTCTTTGATGGATGAAGGCAAATGAGTTAAAACAAACTCATATTATTTGGTCAAGTGTGATTTGCGATGTTTCGTTGACATTGGTTCGCCAACCTCATCAGGCTAATTTATTAAAATAAAGAAACACTACATATATAATCAATATTTTTACAGGTACACAGTATAAGTTAAAAACAAATTAAAAAAATAAATTACTGTTGACATTTACTAGTTAAAACATACATTTTTAAGGCGTCTAAATTAAGTTATATATGAAGGACGCATTTTGGTCCGATTGAAATGACCGTCTAAAGTCAACTGTAAAGACAAACCATTGTGTCGTTATCATATACACGTACTTGTACATAAATTCATGGATAGTACAAATTTAATTCTGTCTTATGAAAAGTTAAACACCCAAAATTAAAATTCTGTAATAAAGAAAAATATATTTTGCTAAGACCATGGATATGTTTTTTTTTATTAATGTTATTAGAATTGCTATTTATATACATCATCTCTGAAATTATTCTTTTTTTAAATTTAGGTTCTCTATCTATAATTTTTACATTGTCCCAATTAAATGTGTGACCAAAATTATATTAATGTTTCTAAAGAACCAATTCTTCTTTTTTCTTATTGATATGTTCGTTAATACGAGTTTTTAATGATCTTTTTGTTTTACTAACATAAGATGCAGGACATTGTTTACAAGAAAATTTATAAACTAAATTTGTTTCATCCCATTTTTTAGAAGTATCTTTGCCTAATTTTATTATAGAAATTAAACTTTTTTTAATTGTAGGTATTGTAGTAATATTATAAATTTTTAACATCTTGGACAAATGTGTAAAATTATTAGAGAAGATTATTATGTACCACCTTGTTGTGAGAGTGATATTTAATTTTGTTCATGCGGACTTTAATATTTTTCTTGATAAAACAAATTGGCTAATCATTACTGATCAATAACTGTGTGATTATTTTTAAATTATTGGAATGAAAATTATTGTGAGATAATAATATATCTCTGTCAACAAGATTGTTCACTACATTTTTTTTCTGTTGTGTTGGATGATTTGAAAGGAAGTTAATTAGTCTGCCAGATGACATTGGTGTTTGGAACCAATTGGATATTTTCTAATTAACGCCATGACCAGAAAAGTAATGGTTTTTTTTGTTCTAATTTAAAGTAAATTGTAAAAATTTTATTATAAGAATTAAAGGTTTGGATAACTATATCAACATGTTTTTTTTTTTTTAATGCAAATAATCGTATCATCTACATATCTAAAATATAGAAGAGGAACACAATCATAGATTTTTTTAAAATTTGTTTAGACATGTCACTTCCAAATCATCCATTACGATATCTGCGAACTAAGGTGAGATTGGAGAGCCCATTGGGGTATCAGTAATTTGTTTGTAAATATCGTTATTAAAAATGAAAATGTATTTTCGAAAAGAAAGTTCGTACAATTTATAATGTCGCTCAATGAAATTTTACATTGATTATGGATATGTTCAACTCTTTTTTATAAACTTTGTAAAACTAATTTGCAAGGGATATTTCTAAACAACGAGCTGACGTCAAGTGAAAGGAGAACATAATCGTCGTTTTTATATATCCTTATTATTTATTTTAATTCGAAACTATTATTTACGTGTGAAATGGGGGTTTTAATGCAATTTTTTAACTCATTATAAATTATTTTGGCCAAAAAATGTGTTGGACTAATAATAAGAGAAATAATCCGATGAAAAGGGACGTTTTGTTTATGTATTTTTGGCAAAACATAATATTTAGCTTGATTTAGCATTTAGCCAAAACATTTAGCTCAAATCTGTCAGCTGCTTTCACGTATAGGTTGCTCAAAATTATAATTAAGAGCAAAGCTATACGTGATCAACATGCATTCTGCTGCTGAAATATGACAACTCTAAAAAAGATGTTTTCAACTATACTATGCGTATCACGATGGGGCTCAATAATTATTTGTGAAAAGTTCGAGGACCCGAAAGTTAAGTGTGGGAAATTGTTGTAAATGGTGCAAATAATCATTTTTTCACAAACTTAAAATAATCCCCTGAGCCGTTTTTTTATTCGTGAAAAATGTATTAAAATTACTATACAAAGAGAAAAAAAAGTTCTTTTTGAAATAACAGATACACTTGAAAAATTAATTACTTATGACAGCAACGATGGACGATTGTCGAAAGCACTATGTGCGAATTGCAAAAAAAAAGATTTATGCAAATAAAAATTCTGATAATAATTCTATTGTGATGCTTGCTGATTATATTAATTTTAAGCTAGCTAATAACATTTTATCAATTTTTGGAAAACCAAATTCTTCTGAATTATCTATTATAGTGAAAGATCAAAGTGAATATAACTTTTCAAGAACCTCTGCTATAATCATTAAAAAAAATCAAAGAAAACAAATCTGCAAATAACAAATGTGGGAAATGTTTATCAATGATCGCAAAAGGTAAACATCATAATTGTACAAAAAAGAAATTAATGCAAAATTTTACTTCGTCACTAGATCAGATAGTAAAAGAACACTTGGTGTGCGATGTAATTAGAGAAAAGCCTACCGATCAACCGCGTCAAAATAATGATTCGATATCGTTATCAAGAGAACAATGTAGACCAATGGCTGTTAGTGTTTCACGAAAGAAAAAAGAAGTTGAACAATGGGTTTGTATCCGTTGAAAATTTATCCAAAATTAGTATAAATTTTGGTTTGTCAACTAACACAACTTTCGGAATCGCTACATAAATTCGAAGTGCAACGAAAAAAAAATATTTGAACCTAATCTAAAAGACAAAATCAAAGCTTTAAATCATTCACTTGACTCCTATTTAGATGAAACAAAATGCCAGTTAAATAGCTCTAAAGCAGAGAACACGCCAAAAGAAGAATATTTTGTATTTTGTAAAAATATTCAAAAACTAATCGATGATATCACAAAATCTCTTGAAGTAGATGAAGTGTATATTTAAAATCGGTGCAGCTGGTAGTCGAGGTTTTTAAAAAAATAACATTATCTATTAAATCGTTGGACAATGAGATGGTTGCTAAGAAAATCATGATAATTTATCAGTTTTGTGAGTCTTACTAAATCTAAAGGATTTAGAATGTAAAGTTTCAGCGGATCTAAAATTATTGAATATATTTACTGGTCTGATGTCTCACAGCTGTTCGTGCCCGTGCACTTGTTTTACCGCTCATAAAGATTTTTTAGGCGCTATAGGCGTTTTGAGAACATTTGGGAGTTGCACTGAAAATTTTAAAGTTTGGGAAACAAGCGGAGCTAAAAAAGATTGTAATTTTTTTTTAAATTGTTGCAATTTACCGATAATTTCATCAGACGAAGAAAAGCAAATTAGTGATTTGATTGCACCGCCCAGGTTACATTTGTTGATCGGAGTTGTAAACACTTTATTCAATAGTATGTACAAAAAATTTGAGTAAATTTTTGAAATGTGGGCTTTAAAAGTGCAATATTAGCCAGGAAATCTTATATGAAAGTGCAGGATTAAATGGAAATTCGTGCAAAAGATTGTAAAACAAAGTTTTTGTTTTACGTGAAATTTGCACAACAACCTCTAATATTTCTTGTATTAAATTTTTTATATGTTTTGACGCATTCAAAGAGGTTGTAGATTTTTGTTTTTCAAATATTTTAAAATCAGATTAACTTGTCAAGATTGCTGTTAAAAAAAAACAGTTATTTCGTATTTAGTATAAAGTGAAAAAGACATATACGAAGTATGCAGAAAATTGATTTAAAGCTGTTCGTTAATATAATAGTAGACACCTTTAATTTACAAACACTTGAATTTTGAAATTCACAAATATATTTAATTTTAATTTTTGTTGTTTACCTTAATGAATTATGTTATATTTTTATTTAATATTATGTAGTTGTAAGTTTTCTTTAGTTTAAAACGTGCTAATAGACTTACTCAAAATGTAAGTACGCGCAATAACTTGTAATTTTGGTTTAAAAAATAAAAATTATTTTATAATTAAAAAAAAATACGGCTAGTTTTTAGTAATTAATAAAATATGTTAACATTATACATTCATATTACTATTTCAATAATGATATTCAAATACTTTAACTTGCCTCTACTGGTGCAGGAAAGCACGCCTGTCATAGGCAACAGTAAAAAATTAATTAAACAAAAGAAAAAATACATTTTTAAGAGGTCTTTTGTATAAAATATTTTCCAACATTTTTATTAATTATGGAAATCAATAAAAAAACATTATTTTACACATTTTAATGGGTTTCCGCATCAATATGAAATTCGTCCGACGCTTTTGGAACTATACACTAATTTATACGAAAAAGAGGAATTTTCAAATAAAACTTCTAATTTTTGTACGGGAAATGGAATAATTATATTTGGAGTTCACAAAATAATTTTTTAGCAACAAAATTTTTTTAACGAAACAGCTACGTTTTTGACCAAAAAAGTAAGTTTTCAACCAAAACGAATAATGTTTCAACCTCAACTGAAATAATTATATATTCAGTTAAAAAATTAGTTTAAAAAATGAATTTTTTTAAAAAATAGTTGAATTTTTCAGGAAGAAAATTAATTTTTGAACAAAAAGAATCATTTTAAACGAAAAGATAAAATTTTCCACTACAAAATTCTTATTTAAAAAAAATTCATAAGTTTTCAAACAAATACTTTTTCATTCAAGAAGACAAATCTTCGACAAGAAATAAAATAGTTAAATTATTAGTTTAAAAAATTAGTTTTTAACAAAATAATTACACTTTTAAGCCAAAAAGTCAAAGATTTTAGAAAATGACTTTCAAAAGAAAATTATTTCAACTTTTAATCATACGGGTTAATTTTTAACTCATTTCCTACCAAAAATGGTGAATTTTTAATAATATTTAAGAATTCTCAAATAAGAAGTTTAATTTTTTAGGAAAGAAAGAAAAATGTTGTTTTTTAAATTGTTAAGAAAGTAGTTCACCCTTACAATCTCTTTCATAATTTTTAAACAAAAAGATAAAATTGCTACCAAAAAGACGAATTTTTCATAAAAATCGTGAATTCTGCACCGAAAAATTTAAATTTCAACTAAATTTTTAAATAATTTTTAAACAAAAATAATAATGTACTACCAAAAAAGACGAATTTTCAGCAAAATTCAAGTGTTATAAACCAAACAGACGAATTTTTAAAAAAGAAATTTTAAACCTAGCTGTTAAGTTTTTAAATAAAACGATGAATTTTGAAAGATAAATACCAATTTTCTAAAAAGTATGAACAAGTTTTATCTGAGACAAAAAGTTTGATTTTCAAATAAAAGAGATGAGTTTTAAAACGCAAAAATTCATTTCCTATCAAAAAAAGCAAACTTTCAATAAAATTTTTAAATTCTCAAACAAAAAGTGGAATTTTTAAGAAACAAAGAAAAATGGGTTTTTCAAAAAAAAATTCATTAAATTTGTAAATTATTAACAAAATAGTTGAATATTTAACTAATGAAGATGAATTTTAAAAGAATAAGATTAATTTTCAACCAAAAAAGGAGCTTTAACCAAATTAAAAAATTCTCAATCGAAAAATTGAATTTTCAACTAAAAGTCAGGAATTTTTTCTTGCCAAGAACAATTTGCCATCAATGAACACGAATTTTTCATAAAATTTGTAAACTCTTAAACAAAAAGTTAAATTTTTACCTAAAAAAGATGAAATTATAGACAAGAAGATTAATTTTTACTGAAAGAAATGAATTTTTAACAAAAGTAAAGAACCCTTAACTGAAAAGTTTAGTATTTCAACAAAAATTATGAATTTTAAAACAAACAGATGAATTTACTACCGAAAAAGACGAATTTTCCAGAAAATGCAAAAATTCTCAACCATAAAGTTGAATTTTTACTAAAAAGGATTTGTTTTTAAATAAAAAGATTAATTATCTTCCAAAAGGGACAAATTTTTCATAAAATTTGTTAATTCCTAACAAAATAGTTGAATATTTAACTAATGAAGATGAATTTCAAAACAAGAAGATTAATTTTCTACCAAAAAGGAGCTTTAAACAAATTCAAGAATTCTCAACCAAAAAATTGAGTTTTCAACTAAAAGTCAGGAATTTTTTAATAAAAAGATTAATTTGCCATCAAAGAACAAGATTTTTTCATACAATTTGTGAACTCTTAACCAAAAAGTTTAATTTTCATCTAAAAAAGATGAAATTACAGACAAGAAGATTAATTTTTTACTGCAAGAAATGAATTTTTAACAAAAGTCAAGAACCCTTAACTAAAAAGTTTAGTATTTCAACAAAAATTATGAATTTTAAAACAAACAGATGAATTTACTACCGAAAAAGACGAAATTTCCAGAAAATGCAGAAATTCTCAACTATAAAGTTGAATTTTTACTGAAAAGGATTGGTTTTTAAACAAAAATATTAATTATTTACCAAAAGGGACAAATTTTTTATAAAATTTGTTAATTCCTAACAAAATAGTTGAATATTTAACTAATGAAGATGAATTTTAAAAAAGAAGATTAATTTTCTACCAAAAAGGAGCTTTAACTAAATTCAAGAATTCTCAACCAAAAAATTGAGTTTTCAACTAAAAGTCAGGTATTTTTTAATAAAAAGATTAATTTGCCATCAAAGAACAAGATTTTTACATACAATTTGTGAACTCTTAACCAAAAAGTTTAATTTTCATCTAAAAAAGATGAAATTACAGACAAGAAGATTAGTTTTTTACTGCAAGAAATGAATTTTTAACAAAAGTCAAGAACCCTTAACTAAAAAGTTTAGTATTTCAACAAAAATT
>JAAAKG020015781.1:9366-20652 GCA_010014905.2 Druon quercuslanigerum
TAAAAAATCGTTCCCAGGTTAAAAAATTGAATTATCTAAAAGCAAAGTTTGTTTAAGAACGCAAGTCTTAACAAATAGTGTAAAATTTTATATTTAAAAAAAGGAATTTTTAAACAATTATTTAAGTTTTCAAGCAAAAAGATTAATTTGGTTAACAAATAAACAAATTTTCAACTAAGAATATTAATTTTCTATAAAAATACGAATTTTCATCAAAATTTATGAATTTTCACAGAAATAGTTGAATTTTCAAGAAATTTAACTATTTATAGTTGAACTATATTTATTTACAGTTGATTAATTATTTTAGTTAAAAAATCGTTCCCAGGTTAAAAAATTGAATTATCTAAAAGCAAAGTTTGTTTAAGAACGCAAGTCTTAACAAATAATTTAATATTTTATATTTAAAAAAAAGGAATTTCAAATAATTTATTTACATTTTCAAGCAGAAAGATTAATTTGGTTAACAAATAAACAATTTTCAACCAAGAATATTAATTTTCTCTAAAAAAATTACGAATATTAAGCAAAATTTATGAGTTTACAAGAAATTTAACTATTTATAGTTAAAAATGTAACTATTTTGTAAAAAATTCATCTCTGTTCTTTGAAAATTCAAATATTTAGTAGAAAATTGGTGTATTTTATTAATAATTTATCTTTTGGTGTAAAAAAATTAATATTCTTGGTTAAAAAATCTGCATTTTCGTAAAAAATTCAATTCTTTACTTTAATGTTGAACTCTTTTGGTTAAAATTTTTTTTAAATTAATTATTTTAGTTGAAAATTTGTTCCCGGGTTAAAAAATTTCACTATCTAAAACCGCAGTTTGGTTAAAAAATCATTTCTCAACAAATAATGTAACATTTGATATTTAAAAAAAAAAAAGAATTTTTAATTAATTATTTAAGTTTTTAAGCAAAGAAATTAATATAGTTAACAAATTAACGAATTTTCAACCAATTTTCTAATAAAAAAATACGAATTTTCAACAAAATTTATGAATTATCACAGAAATAGTTGAATTTTTATGAAATTTAACTATTTATGGTTAAAATTGTAACTATTTTGTTAAAAATTAATCTTTTTTGTTTAAAATTCAAATATTTGGTAGAAAATTTGTGTATTGTTAATAATAATTTATCTTTTTGTATAAAAAAATTAATCGTATTGGTTAAAAAATCCACTTTTGGTCAAAAATTCAATTCTTTAAATGAATTTTGAACTCTTTTGGTTAAAAAATTTTTGTTTATGATTGATTATTTTTTATAAAAATTCGTTCCCGGGTTAAGAAATTTTACTACTTTTCTAAAAACAAATTTTGGTTGAAAACTCAATTCTCAAAAAATAATGTAATGTTTGACATTTCAAAAAAGGAGTTTTTAATAAATTATTTAAGTTTTCAAGCAAAGTGAATAATTTGGTTACCAAATAAACGAATGTTCAACCAAGAATATCAATTTAATATTACAACAAAAGAAATCGAATTTTTAACAAAATTTATGAATTTTCACAGAAATAGTTGAGTTTTCAAGAAATTTAAATATTTAAGGTTGAAAATGCAACTATTTTGTTAAAAATTCATATCTTTTCGTTGAAAATTCAAATATTTGGTAGAAAATTTGAATATTTTAATAATAATTTATCTTTTTGTATAAAAAAATCATTCTTATTGGTTAAAAAAATCCAATTTTGGTCAAAAATTCAATTCTTAAAATGAATATTAAACTATTTTGGTTAAAAAATTTTTGTTTATGATTAATTACTTTTTGTAAAAATTCGTGCCCGGGTTAAGAAATTTGACTACTTTTCTAAAAACAAAGTTTGGTTGAGAAGTCAATTCTCAAAAAATAATGTAATGTTTGGTAGTTCAAAAAAGGAGTTTTTATTAATTTTTTGAAGCTTTTAAGCAGTGATTAATTTGGTTATCAAAAAAACGAATTTTTAACAAAATTTATGAATTTTTACAGAAACAGTTGAATTTTCAAGAAATTTAACTATTTATAGTTGAAAATGTAACTATTTTGTAAAAATTCATCTCTGTTCGTTGAAAATTTATATATTTAGTAGAAAATTGGTGTAATTTATTAATAATTTATCTTTTTGTTTAAAAAGATTAATATTATTGATTAAAAAATCCACTTTTTGGTAAAAAATTCAATTCTTTAGTTGAATGTTTTACACTTTTGATTAAACTTTTTTTTTAAGAATAATTATTTTAGTTAAAAATTTGTTCCCGGGTTACAAAATTTAACTTTTTTTCTAAAAGCAAAGTTTGGTTGAGAACTCAATTCTTAACAAATAATGTAAAATTTTATAGTTAAAAAAAAGGAATTTTAAATAAATTATTTACATTTTCAAGCAGAAAGAATAATTGGTTAACAAATAAACGAATTTTTAACCAAGAATAGCAATTTTCTATAAAAATATTTAACTATTTATGGTTGAAAATGTAACTATTTTATGAAAAATTCATCTCTTTTCGTTGCAAATTTAAATATTTGTTATGAAAATGGTCTATTTTATTAATAACTTATCTTTTTCTGTAAAAAATTAATATTCTTGGTTAAAAAATCTGCTTTTTCGTAAAAAATTCAATTCTTCAGTTGAATGTTGAACTCTTTTAGTTAAAAAAATTTTTTTTATTATTTATTTTAGTTATAAATTCGTTCCCGGGTTAAAAAATTTAACTATTTTTCTAAAAACAAAGGTTGGTTGAGAACTCAATTCTTAAAAAATAATGTAATATTTTATATTTAAAAAAAAGAGTTTTTAATCAATTATTTAAATTTTCAAGCAGAAAAATGGATTTGTTTACCAAATAAAAGAATTTCAAACAAGAATATCAATGTTCTCTTTAAAAAATACGAATTTTCACAGAAATAGTTGAATTTTCAAGAAATTTAACTATTTATAGTAAAAAATGTAACTATTTTATAAAACATATATCTCTGTTCGTTAAAAATTCAAATATTTGGTAGAAATATGGTATTTTTTATTAATAATTTACCTTTTTGAGTAAAAATTAATATTCTTGGTTAAAAAATCTGCTCTTTGGTAAAAAATTCAACTCTTTAGTTACGTGTTGAACTCTTTTCTTTCAAATTTTTTTTCAGATTCATTATCTTAGTTCAAAAATTCGTTTCCAGGGTTAAAAAATGTAACGACTTTTCTTTAAAAAAATGCTTGTGGTTGTGAAATCAGTTTTCAACTAAAAGTGTAATATTTGATATCTCAACATAAATTTTTTTTAAGCATGTAGTTAAGTTTTTAGACAAATAGATGAATTTCAAAACCAACAAAAAAAATTTAACTTAAAAGATTAATTTTCTATTAAAAAAATATGAATTTTTAACAAAATTTATGAATTTTTACAGAAATAGTTGAATTTTCAAGAAATTTAACTATTTATGGTTAAAAATGTAACTATTTTGTTAAAAATTCAACTCTTTTCTCTGAAAATTCAAAGATTTTGTAGAAAATTGGTGTACTTTATTAAAAATTTATATTTTTGTGTTAAAAAAATAATCTTTTTGGGTCAAAAATTCAATTATTTACTTGAATGTTGAACTTTTTTGGTAGAAAACATTTTATTTGAGATTAATTATTTTAGTTAAAACTTCGATCCCGGATTAAAAAGTTCAACTATCTAAAAACAAAGTTTGGTTGAGAAATCAATTCGTAATAAATAATGTAACATTTGATGCTTAAAAAAAGGAATTTTTAATCAATTATTTAAGGTTTCAAGCAGAAATATTAATTTGGATACCAAATAAATGAATTTTCAACCAACAATATCAATTTTCAATTTAAAAAAATTAGAATTTTTAACAAAATTCATGAATTTTCACAGAAATAGTTAAATTTTCAAGAAATTTAACTATTTTTGGTTGAAAATGTAACTATTTTTGTATTTATCTTTTGGTGTAAAAAAATTAATATTTTTGGTTTAAAAATCTGCTATTTCGTAAAAAATTCAATTCTTTACTTAAATGTTAAACTCTTTTGGTTAATTTTTTTTTTAATTAATTATTTTAGTTAAAAATTCGTTCCCGGGTTAAAAAGTTTAACTATCTAAAAAAAAAGTTTGGTTGAGAAATCAATTCGCAATAAATAATGTAACATTTGATGTTTAAAAAAAGGAATTTTTAATCAATTATTTAAGTTTTCAAGCAGAAATAATAATTTGGATAGCAAATAAATGAATTTTTAACCAACAATATCAATTTTCAATTTAAAAAAATACGAATTTTTAACAAAATTTATGAATTTTCACGAAATAGTTACATTTTCAAGAAATTGAACTATTTATAACTTTTGGTGTAAAAAAATTAATATTCTTGGTTTAAAAATCCGCTATTTCGTGAAAAATTCAATTCTTTACTTAAATGTTAAACTCTTTTGTTTAATTTTTTTTTAATTAATTATTTTAGTTAAAAATTCGTTCCCGGGTTAAAAAATTTAACTATATAAAAACAAAGTTTGGTTGAGAAATCAATTCTTAACAAACAATATAACATTTGATATTTAAAAAAAGTAATTTTCAATCAATTATTTAAGTTTTTAAGCAGAAATAATAATTTGGATAGCAAATAAATGAATTTTCAACCAACAATATCAATTTTCAATTTAAAAAAATACGAATTTGCAACAATATTTATGAATTTTCACAGAAATAGTTGATATTCTTGGTTAAAAAATCCACTTTTGGTAAAAAATTCAATTCTTTAGTTGAATGTTAAACTCTTTTCGTAAAAAACATTTTTTTTAAGAATAATTATTTTAGTTAAAAATTCGTTTCTGGGTTACAAAGTTTAACTTTTTTTAAAAAAGCAAAGTTTGCTTGAGAACTCAATTCTCAAAAAAGAAAGTTATATTTTTTATTTAAAAAAAGCATTTTAAACAAATTATTTAAGTTTTCAAGCAAAGTGATTAATTTCTTTACTAAATAAACGAATTTTAAACCAAGAGTACCAATTTTCTTTTATAAAATTACGAATTTTAAGCAAAACTTTTGAATTTACAAGAAATTTAACTATTTATAGTTGAAAATGTAACTATTTTGTAAAAAATTCATCTCTGTTCGTTAAAAATTCAAATATTTGGTAGAAAATTAGTATTTTTTATTAATAATTTATCTTTTTGTGTAAAAAAAATTAATCTTCTTGGTTAAAAAATCCACTTTTTGGTCAAAAATTTAATTCTTTAGTTGAATGTTGAACTCTTTTGGTTAAAAATTTTTTTAAGATTAATTATTTTAGTTAAAAATTCGTTCCTGGGTTACAAAATTTAACATTTTTATAAACAAAGTTTGGTTGAGAACTCAATTCTCAAAAAAGATAGTAAAATTTGTTATTTAAAAAAAAGAGTTTTTAATAAATTATTTAAGTTTTCAAGCAAAGCGATTAATTTCTCTACCAAATAAACGAATTTTCAACTAAGAATATCAATATTCTATAACAAAAAAATACGAATTTTCAACCAAATTTATGAAATTTCACAGAAATAGTTGAATTTTCATCTGAAAAATGCTCAATTTGGAACCGATGTCAAAGTCTCGATCCTTTTTCAAAATAATTTCCCCTGTCTTGAATAAACATAAATATTAAAAATGAATCGCTTGGATAAAAATAGAAAGAATGTATGTATATAATAGACTCGGTGCACAAAGAGATGAACAGATCATATTTTTTTCTTTATTTATTCAGCATCCCACGTTGCTCTATATTTTACGTCTCCATGCACAGATGCTACGCTAATTATAAAGAAGTGTTGTTTTAATGTTAGAAGAATATCAATCTGTTAAATTGTTAGGTAGGTGGAGTCAAGTGATTTATGTCGCTTATGCTATTTGTCGTGGGCTTATTTTTATCGTGCATCTTATTTATCGTCATCTTTCTTAACAGAACCCAGTGCCATGGCCGATGTCACGGAGGGTGACTATTTTTACCCAGAATTCTTTCTTCCCACTAATTTTTATATGTTAACTAGTTACACGCCTAAAATGAACCAGTAAAATTGACTGATTTTCAATAAACACTCACTGACTGACAGAGTCAGAAATGTGTCACTAACAATCAGTGACATTTTACTGTTTAAATCAGTAGAATTCCGTCACTGTTATAATCAGCGGAACACTGTCACTGGTTTAATTAGTGAAAGTCCGTCTCTGTTTTAATCAGTGGAGTTCCGTCACTGGTATAATCAGTGGATCAGTGAACGTCCGTCACTGTTTTAATCAGTGAAAGTACGTCACTGTTTAAATCAGTGGAGTTCCGTCAATGGTATAATCAGTGAAATACTGTCAGTGGTTTAATCAGTGAAATTCTTTTCCTGGTTTAATCAGTGAAAGTCTGTCACTGTTTTAATCAGTGAAGTTCCGTCACTGTTTTAACCAGTGAAATTCTGTCATTGGTTTAATCAGTGCAAGTCCGTCACTGTTTTAATCAGTGGAGTTCCGTCACTGGTTGAATCAGTGAAATTCTGTCACTGGTTTAATCGGGAAATTATGTCACTGGTTTAATCAGTGAAAGTCCGTCTCTCTTTTAATCAGTGGAGTTCCGTCACTGGTTGAATCAGTGAAATTCCGTCACTGTTTTAATCAGTGGAGTTCTGTCACTGGTTAAATCACTAAATGTGCGTCACTGTTTTAATTAGTGGAGTTCCGTCAGTGGTATAATCAGTGGAATTCTGTCACTGATTAAATCAGAGAATGTCCGTCACTGTTTTAATCAGTGGAGTTCCGTAAATGGTATAATCAGTGAAATACTGTCACTGGTTTAATCAGTGAAATTCTGTCACTGGTTTTATGTTTAATCAGTGAAAGTCCGTCACTGTTTTAATCAGTGGAGTTCCGTCACTGGTATAATCAGTGGAATTCTGCCACTGGTTCAATCAGTGAAAGTCCTTCACTGTTTTAATCAGTGGAGTTTCGTCACTGGTTGAAACAGTGAAATTCTGTCACTGAAATAATCAATTAAAGCCCGTCACTGGTTGAATCAGTGAAATTCTTTCACTGTTTTAATCAGTAAAATTGTGTCACCAGTTCAATCGGTGAAAGTCCGTCACTGTTTTAATCAGTGGAGTTCCGTCACTGGTTGAATAAGTGAAATTCTGGCACTGGTTTATTCAGTGAAAGTATGTCACTGTTTTAACCAGTGGAGTTCCGTCACTGGTATAATCAGTGGAATTCTGTCACTGGTTTAATCAGTGAAAGTCCTTCACTGTTTTAATCAGTGAAAGTCCGTCACTGTTAAATCAGTGAAAGTCCGTCACTGTTAATTCAGTGAAAGTCCGTCACTGTTTTAATCAGTGGAGTTCCGTCACTGGTTGAATCAGTGAAATTCTGTCACTAAAATAATCAATTAGAGTCCGTCACTGTTTTAATCAGTGGAGTTCCGTCACTGTTATAATCAGTGAAATTCTTTCACTGGTTTAATCAGTAAAATTGTGTCACTGGTTTAATCAGTGAAAGTCCGTAGTGTAGATTTAAACTGAGAGAATTAATATCCAAAAAAAAAAACAGAATAGACACATTTTCAATTTAAAGAATTAATTTTTTACAAAAATATGAAACAAATATTCAAAAAAGTATTTTAATTTTTAGCCAAAGAGATAAATTATATAAATGTATAAAAATTTTATTTTTTGCCAAAACAAAAAACAAATTTTTAGCAAGATCGTTAAATTTTTTGCCAAAGAGATGAGCTGTAAACTCACATGATGAATCTTTAATTGGAATAATTCAAATAAAAAAGCTAAACTCGCAAACAAAAATTACAGTTAAATTTTTGGTTAAAATGCTTAACTTTAAACAACAAGAAAAACTTATTTTTAACTAAATAGATAAAGTTTCAAAAAAAAAAAGATTATTTTCCTAAAAAAAAAAAAATAATTTTTAACAAAAACCATGAATGTGGAAAATTTCATATTTAAGTTAAATTAATTAATTTTCAACTAAAAAACCAACGTTAAACAAAATAGTTAAATTCCTCGCAAAAATAATTCAATTTTCAACTAAAGGATGGATTTTCAAGTTAACAAATTATTCTTCAATGAAAAAAAAAGTTTTTAACAAAATAAAAGAGTTTTCAACACAATAATTAAATTTTCAGCCAAAGAAATTAATTTTTATATCAGATTATTCATCTTTGACTCGAATAGTTGAATTTTCTGATCAAAAATAATTTTTCAACAAAACAGATGAACTTTCAAGTTTTCAAACGAAAAAATTAATTTTCCACTAAAAAATAAGAATTTTTAACAATTTACATTAATGTTTAGTAAAATATTAAGATATTTAACGAAAAATAAATTTAATTAGAATTTAATTAAATTTAATTAATTTAACTAAGAAAATTCATTTTTTAATAAAAAATAGAATAGACACATTTGCAATCTATAGAGTTAATTTGTTATAAAAACAAAAAACAAATTTTCAGCAAAATAGTGAAATTTTTTAACAAAGAGATGAATTTTTAACTCAAATGATGAATCTTTATTTAGTATAATTGAATTTGTAGTTAAAAAATCAATTTCGAAACAAAAAATAACGATTTTTTAACTAAATAGTTCACTTTTTAACCAAAGAGATGAAAGTTTAAATAAAATTATGCATCTCTAACCAAAAGATGAATTTTTGACAAAGTAGTGAAATTTTCAACCCACTAATTAAATATTCAACTAAAAAAAGGTAAACTCGGAAACAAAAATTAAAGTTAAATTTTTAGTTAAAAGCGTCAACTTTGAACAACAAGAAAAACTTATTTTTAACTTAATAGACCAATTTTTCAACAAAAAGACTATTTTCCTACAACAAAAAGTAATTTTTAACAAAACCATAAATTTTCAACTAAACAGTTTAATTTTCAACCTAAACAAATAAATTTACAATAAAAATGGAAATTTTCAGATTTAAGTTAAATTAATTGATTTTTACTAAAAGACGTTTTTTAAACAAAATAGTTAAATTTCTGACAAAAATAATTCGTAATTATTAATAATAATTAGTTAAATGAATAATCCTTTATGAAAAATATTTCTTTTTAATAAAAGAGTTTTCAACGCAGTAGTTAGGCTTTCAACCAAAGAAATTAATTTTCAGTTCAAATAATGAATCTTAGACTCGAATAATTGAATTTTCTGATAAAAATAAATTTTCAACAAAACATATGAATTTTCAAGTTTCAAACGAGAAAATTAATTTTTCACTGAAAAATACGAATTTTTGACAAATGATATTAATGTTGTACGAAGAAGTAGAAATTTCAACTAAAAAATATAAATTTTTAATTAGATAGTAGTATTAATTTTTAATCAAAAATGGAATATGAGTATATGGGCATGAGTAAATTGGCAATTTAAATAATTAATTTTTTTACTGCAACAGAAAATACATTTTTAACAAAGTATTTTAATTTTTAGCCAAAAGAATGAATTTTAAACTAAGAAAATTAATTTTTTATCTAAAATTGAATACATACATTTTTAATTAATTAATTTAATTTGTTATCAGAAAAAAAACCAACTTTCAGAAAAAAAGTTTAATTTGTAGCCAAAGAGATGAATGTTCAACAAAACATTTTAATTTTCAACTTGAACAGATAAAACAATAAAAATGAAAAAATTTAGATTCAAGTTAAATTAATTGATTTTTAACTAATAAAACCAATTTTCAACAAAATATTTAAATTCCTTACAAAAATAATTCAAGTTCCAACCAAAAAGATAATCCAAAAACATTTTTTGAAATTCCTTGAAATTTTAAAATGTCTAAAATCCTTTGGAATCCCTTAAAATTCCCGGAAATCTTTGAAATCCTCTAAAATATTTTGAAATGTTTCAAAATCTTACGAACTTCCTTAAACCCCGTAAAAATCATTTTAAATCTCTTGAAAAACGATGAATTGATTTATAATTAGTTGAAATGTTTAAAAATCCATGCAATCCCACAAAATGCTTTGAAATTCATTTAAATACATTTAATTATTTGTAATCGCTTAACTCTTTTGAAAAGAAAATGTTATTATTAAGCGTGACTCATTCAATTCTTGTCTGACCCAAGTCGCTGATCAATCTCTATAGAAATCACCCCAGACGAAGAGATTCACAAATTCATCAAGTGTCAAAGATAATACTGAAATTCAAAAACTTACTAATAATCACATGCACTCAACTTCCAATTAAGTCAAAGCCTTTGAAATAAAAAGAGTTCGGTTACGTCAAATTTCCCTTATCCCCACCAACGTCTACTGGGGCGGGAAGAAGAACGAGTGCACTTTATACGTGTGCCCTGTGCATCTAGTCTCTAGTCCGTGCTGCTAAGTGCCACGTGTTGCTAAGTGGAGGGGATGTGAAATGTGAAATAACTGAGCGGTGCTTTTTGATATATCTGATCGTTGACATAACTGAGATTTTATATAACTCGAAGTTGAGTGTAGTAAGATTTATAATTTCCTGAATTGACTATGCTATTTTTGTATGTAAAGTATAACAGTTTTTAAAATAAACTAATTCCTCGTTTTTTTTACCTTTTGCTCAAAATTCTGTGATTTATTTTCTCCTCGAGTCGGCTACCGGAGTAAAAAAATTTATGTATGATTGTATAGGAAAAAGTATGGACGGTTCATACATGTAAATTTGCCATATATGATTTTACATAAACATACATGTTCCATGTATAATATCCATTTATGAGGAGAAATGGCAGCTTCCAGTTCATATATAAATATACATGACCCATGTATGCGATTTTGTATCATATATAGGTATAAGTGATCATACTAAATTCCTTTATGACACATATATAGTAACTTATTCCTTGATTTTATTCAAAATTTTTCATCAAATACATCAGTATTACAAAAGTCGTCTTTTTGAATTGCTATTATTAGAGTCGATGGATGTATTTGTTTTTGCTGTAGTTTCATCTCCGTTAAAAGTTGAAAAATGACATTGTTAATAAATCTTTTATCAGGGATTTCCCAATTTTTTTCTGCAGCAATTTTCAATGCATAATCTGTAACATAAATTGCTTTTTACAATCTTCAATGAAATTCAAGAAGTCTAGACTAATGGCTGCATATCTGGTTTCATATATGACTCAATTTATTCTTACAAGTGATACATGGTTATATATGTCATTATAAGTCAAACATTATTGATTTCAATTATGTCATATATGGTTGCATGCGCAGACATGAATGAAATCACACGGAGAAAAATGGATGTTCAAATGTAACATCTACATGTTCATGCTTAACATATTTTATGTTTAACTATAGGACA
>JAAAKG020015792.1:0-20651 GCA_010014905.2 Druon quercuslanigerum
ACCTGGGTCGGAGCAGTGTTGCGGAGTGAACGTGTTATTTAAATAAATAACGTGAGAATTCCAGATCAATCTAAAAAATTTATAACCCCTTCCTCGCCCTACTCTCCTCCCTACCGAGTGAGTCACGCCTACCCCGAAAGGGAAACGGCTTACTGGTGTAATAATAATAATAATAATAATTTAAAATTGGATCAGTTAAATATATTAAGTTAAGAAATTAATTTTCGCCAAAAAAATATAAATTTCCACCACAGTTGAATGTTCAAATGAAACAGATAAGTTTAAAAAAATGCAAAAGCTTCATTTTCAGTGAAAAATATGGTTATTTGTAACAACAACAAAAGTTTCCACAAAAACGCCCAATTTTTAGGAAAATAAATGATTTTGAAACAAAAGTATGAATTTTTAACCAACAGGTTCATTTTTAATTAAAAGGGACAAATTGTTAATGAAATACCTGAATTTTATACCAAATCGTTGATGACAATTATCTATATTCAAGGAAATATATTTTCCATCTAACGATCTCAAAGTGAGACTGACCACAAACTGGTACAGGATAGGCTGCGGATTCTAATAAAAAAAATTTAAGCAAAAAAACAATAATTTTCAAGGAAAAGTGGAATAGTTTAATTATCAGTTGATTTCTTTCATAAAAAAGCCATTTTCATCGGTAGAAGAGATAAATCTTTACGAAAAAAATAAATTTTTAACAAAGTATTTAATTCTTCACGCAAAAAATTTCCAAAAAATAGTTTAATTTTTAATCAAAGCGTTGATTTTTGTACAAAAAAGTTGGACTTTCAAACCGAAAATATGGGATTTTTTTTTTTTGCTGCATAAAATAAAAATGTTGATATTTGGAAACTCAAACTAATCATAACTCATTATATTTAGCTTTAGATTAACTATTCCATTTTTTGTTAAAGAAAATATTTTTTAGTTTGAAAATTAAACTATTTCCTTTAATATGTTAATTAATTTGTTAAAAATTATTTGTTATCAGTATTTTTTTAGTAGAAAAGTAATTTTCGTAGTTAAAAACTAAATTATTTTATCAATAATTTGAATGTTTTGTAGAAACCTCGGCCAGATTGTTTTTAATTCAAAATAAAAATATTTTTTGATCATATATCAATTACTAAATGTTTGGATAAAAATTACTTTTTGTCGTTCAAAATTCTAATAATTGTTTAAACGATGAGCTGGTTCATTTTAAATTAATTTTTTTATTTAAAAATGTATTATTTTATTTGAAAATTCATCCTTAGTTGAAAATTTAAATATATGGTTGAAAAAAGACTAGCTGGTTGAATGTTAATTGCTTTTGTGAGAAATACATTTTTTTCTTTAAATTTACCATTTGTATTGGAAATTCGAATATTTGGTCGAAAATTTATATTATTTAGCTGAAGATTAAATTTTTTAATTTTCAATTTTAGTTGGAAATTCAACTATTTCGTTGAATTTAACTATTTTTATTCAAAAATTAAAATCTTGTCTTCCTGAAATATTAACTATTATATTTTTTGTGGAAAATGAATTTTTATAGCTTAAAACTCTACTAATTTGTTGAAAGTCAAATCAATTTACTATAATTAATTATTTTAGTTGAAGATTCAACTATTTCATTAGGAATTCACTTATTGTGCTGAAAATTAGTCTTTTTTAGGGAATTTATTTTCTTGGTTCAAAATTAATCTTTTTGGTTAAACAGTTAACTAAATGATTTTAAATTAAACTATTTCGTTGAAAATAATTTCTGTTGATAAATATTTGTTCTCTTAATTAAAAATTTATCATTTTAGTCTTTGGCTGAAAATTTAATTTCTTTTTGGAAGATTCAAGTATTGAGTTAAAAGGAAAACTAAATACTTTCTTAAAAATGAATTTTTTAGTTTTGAAACTAAACTTTTTAGTTAAAATTGCATGTATTTTGTTGCAATATCGTCTTTTTTGAAGAAAATTAATTCTCTTAGGTCTCTCTAGATTTTAATCAGTTAAAACTAGAAAACTAAAAACTAGCTAGAAACTGATTAAAATGATATATTTTTTTGAATAATTCAAATTCAGATAGTTGCAAATTAATTCGTTTGTTTGCAAATTCAAGTATTTAGTCAAATTTTAATTTTTTCATACATTTTTTATTGAAAAATACTTTTTTTGTGGAGAATTCATCTCTTTCATTGAAAATTAAACTACTGTGTTATAAACAATTTTTTCGGCGGAGAAAATAAGTTTTTCTAAGGAAATTCTTTGTTATTTTACTTAAAGGTACACTATATGTTAATTTAAAAAGTACCTTTTCTTATAAAAACTTCATCTCTTTAGCTAGAAAAATAATAATCTGGTGGAAAATTTAATTGTTTTGTTGACAGTTCTAGAATATTGTTAAGAAGTTTTTTTCATAAAGTAAACTATTTTAGTGTAAATTTCACTACTATTTTTTTAATAGGAATATTTCTCCGGCATGAAATTCCGACTTTTTTAAAACTTTCCATTTTTCAACAATATTATGTTATTTAAAACTAATCTCCGATTTTTAAGAAAGAGTATAACAACTGTAAACGTAGACAATTTTTTATTTAAAGTATACAATCAGAATGGTATTTAACGGTTTGATATTCCGTGATACAATCCTCTAGTTTGAATAATTGATTTTTACAAGTTAATACTTATTTGAATAACGTTTAAAAGATTATATATTTCCAGAGTTTAAAATAACAATCCTAATTGTGCCACGGAAATAATAATTTAGAATCGGTTTTTTAAAACTTTGATTTCAGAAACAAGCTCAACTTAGGGAGTACTTTAGTCAAATCCTCTTGCGTTTTACCTCAATGCAGCTTAAATCCACAAACAAAACAAACAACTTACACGATATACTCTGACATTCGAAGCGAGAATCTTCTCTCTCCACAAGAATAAGCCAAGCGAGCAACATAATGTTCAAACCGTAAGCAATGCGATTTTGTAGAAATTCTCCTTTGTGTCTTTCTAGCAAAGCATTTTAATATGACCACATGAAATTCTTTGACGTTAGCACGTTTCAATTTTTAAATAAAGTTTCAATTTAACTTTGTTTTCACCTCTGTTTTCAGAGAAATGGAATACACTAGAACATGGGCTAAATTATGATTTCAAGAATGTTTTTATTGGTCTTGATATTATTTCCAGGAAATCGAAACATAAATAAGCAGGCACGCATGAGTAATTTCGGTTTGATTAGGTAGCATGATGCAACCTGATGAAACTAACGCTCTCAGAGGTAGGTCCTTTTCCTGGGCATCCAGTCGCAAATACACAGGGCTGCATGAATAATATATGGTTGGTTAGGACGCATGACGCAACTTGATGCAACTAGCGCACTCAGAGCCATCAGTTCTAGGAAGAAAGTAAATCAGAGGTAACTAATTCCAGGTTTCAGTGTATTGTTCTTTATCTACCCAGGTGGCGCTAACAGAGTTTTTTTTTGGTTCGATCAGAAACCATATTTCCAAAAGTAATCGCGTTTAATCGTTTAAATAATGAACCTGATGAGAAGTTTATTTGATTAAACTGTTCATCGTCTGGTTTTTTTTTCTTATTTAAGCTAACTTCACATTATTTAGTTTTTGAGGTTATTCAAAACAAAAGTCATAATTTTAAAGCAACTGAATCCGGGGATAAAATGCTTCAAATGAGGAACTAGACATTTCAACTTAAAGAAAGAAGTAAAGAAATATTTTTCCAACCTTATCGAGAAACGAAATTAATGCGGGTACCAAATTGAATTAAATTTACGACGTTTAAAATTTTTTTACCCGAAGAATTTTTAACCTTTCATTTTTAACGAAAAAGATGAATATTGAAATTAATTAAACTAAAATGAAATTAAAATTAATTAAATTAAATTAAATATTGAATTAGGTTTGAGACGTTTAAAATTTTTCAACCAAGACGATAAGTTTTGTACGAAAAAGGCAACTTTTTAGCAAAATACATAATTATTCAAAAAGGCAGTTATACTTTCGAACCAAGAAGAATTTTATTCAATCAAAAGTCGAATATTGAAATTTTTAGGTAAAAAATTAATTTTGTACCAAAAAGAGGAAAAGTTTTCAACCAAACGGTAATATTTTTAACAAATAATTAATTATTTACCAAAATAAACAAAATTTCAACAAAATACATAACTTTTCACCATACAGTTACAATTACAAAAGATTGCTTTTTTTAAACAAAAAAGAAAAAGTTAATTTTTTAATGTAAACAATTAATCACGAATTAAAGAAAGGATAAATTTTACACAAAATTATTAAATCTTTCACACAAAAAAAATAATTTTAATAAAAAATTGGGTTTTTATGCAATAAAAATACTACCAAAAGAGTTGAACGCCCAAAAAAAAACACCTTTTTGAATACCAAAGATCAATTTAATTAAAAAATGGGATATTTTAATTTTTACATGAGAACTTAATTTTCCTACAATAAAATAAGTTTTCAACAAAATAAAAAATTATTTTAAACGAAGCAATTCATCTTTCAACAAATTAGTTGATCCTTAATTTAACAAAGATTGTATTTATAAATCAAAAACAGTATAATTCAACCTAGAAAAAAATGTGTTTTTAACAAAATAGTGACATTATTACAAAAAAAAATTAATTTAAACTAAAATTATACTTCTTAAGCAAAATCAGTGCATTTTTAAATTGTTTTTTGAATTAAAAAAAATACAATGTCTACCCAAAGAGAGGAGTTTTTAACCAAGGAACATTTTTCAGTTAAATCAAAAATGATAACTTTTTACAATCTGAATTTTTATCAAAGTAATTAAATTGTGGAAAGCAATAAAAAGGTGAATAGAGGAAAAAATGTGAAGTATGTGACAAATAATGTAAAAAGTTTGATAATTTAAAGGCTAAAGAATAATATATTTAATAGAAGCTGTACTTCATTCATAATATTTTTAAAATATTGGGTTAGAAAGCTAAACATTGTGCTAAAAAAATATAATTAGTTTTCCACTGAAGTTTTTGATGTATTTGAATACAAATTTGATATCAAAGGTTTCTTAGGTCGCTGATTAAGTATTTCGTATTAAAAATACAGAATTCAAAATCGCAGATGCAAAATGGTTGACATTTTTACTAAAAAAACTATGACATTTGTATCAAAATCGGTTATTAGAAGTTTTTGGATTAGTTTGTTATGGATATCATATGCAAAATTCAAAAATATAAATTGCTAAGATGTCGTGCAAAATTTTACAAATAAAATTATGAAATAAAAGTTTTTCCTTAATGAACCATTCTCTTCCAAAAATCTTAGAATCATCATAAGGGTTTATTTGAAGAAGTTTTCCGGGTTGTTTATCAAACTAAAATTAGAAATGCGTACAAAGTAAAAGAAAATAATAAAGTATTTATAACAAGTGCTAAAAAAATATTACATAAATGGTGCAAGACGTTAAAAATGTAATAAAAATATTCTAATACAAGATTAAGTGCCTATAATAGGACCACAGTGAAGAAGTTTAATTAAAATTTTGTTCAAATTCTTGAAAATTTTAAGTTTTTAAAGGAATAGAACTGATATCCAACTTACAGTTAAGTCTCAAAAAACTAGAATGACAAGTTTTTACTTTTAAATTAAATTATTCAACAAAATATTGCTAATTAACTGCAGTATTTCTTCATCAAAGGAATTACCTTAATCAACAAGGAATGCTGCAAATCTTCCGTTAAATTCAAATTTCAGAAAAGGTAGGGAGCTTAAGGTAAATGAGTCTTACAAACTCACTTAATTTCAGGTTACTAGACCATAAATCTTTCTCGTCGAACGAGCTGGAAGCTGGGGGTTATAGATTCGGAGGACGCAGTAAAATCACGCTTTCAATTCATTACCGGGTGCACGCTTTCTCAAAGTAGATTCCGCCGGATTAAACGAATTAGAGGTTGATTTCTCGGACAGGTGCCCACCCACCTGCTTGCTGAACCGTCGCGACGAGACCAGAATTAAAAAAAAAATAAGCAGCAAAGAAAAACAAGACTGAAGCAAGAGATAGGGTTTAGCTAGAAATACCATCCCGCATGAGAGATAAAACCAATCACATGGCACTGTACACACAGAAATTTATTGCTGAAGATTATCTGGCCGTGGTCCAAACACAAACACATTTCTTTCAGTAAGAGGAAGAGGGATGAGAAAAAGGGGTAGAAAGAAAGACCAAATCGAGAAAGTCGGATCCACTTCTATTCGGTTCTGCACCCTTTTTCCTTAGATCTTTTCAGGTCAGAAAAGGGGGGAGGGGTTCTGTGTGCGTTTGAATCTCGCGGAAGTAGAGGATTTCCACCAGAGACGTGCATCGCTTTTTATTGTCGGGAAGACCATTTGAACAACAGCCAACATGGCAACCCGAGACTTCAACCATCCAGGAACGATCCAATTCTTGTAGGTGACTTTGCCCCAGCCCCACTCAAGAGTTTAGGATCGATTATTTCAGAAAATTGTTTTATATAATCATCCTCAAATTCAATTATTCAGTTTGGTTTGTGCTCATTAGAGTTATTTTTTTTTCTCTCACTTATTGAGTGATTTTGTCTCCGGATTGTTTTTTTATCTTCCGAACTTGTGCTCTATTATTGCCCCACTTGTGCTATTTTCAAAAGCAGGTATTTACGGACTTACGTATCTTTTACGCGCAATACGAAATTACGCATCTTGAGTCGACTAGCGTACCTATTTGCGTAAACTTCTAGGCATGTACGTGTCGAATTTCAAGATGCACTGAGCAAAGAGCAGACATTCAATTTTGTGGAAAACTTGGCCAACAAGTTCTGAAGCGTCTACGTGACGTAGTAATAAGAAAAAGACTACACTGCAATTTCGAATACTATCTGGATCAATCTAGTAAAATTCTCTGTCCACTTGATCGACAAAATAATCAGCTTTACCTGAAGAAAAAAAATACCTAGAAATGCAGCATATCGGATTAGATACAATTATAGAGAAATAAACCGCCTAAACTAGGTTCACACAATATTCCTTCCCACAATAATTATTTTTTAACAAAATTTTTTAATTTTTAGCACGATAGATAAACATTTAAACAAATGGTTAAATTTGCAACCAAGAAAATTCATTTTTTACCTAAAAAGACGAATTTTCAACGAAATACATAAATTTTTAACGAAGTACTTGAACTTTCTAAAAAAATCAATTTGGAACGATGCAGTTTCATTTTTCACTAAACAAGATAAATTTTACACTAACCAATAAAATTAATTTTCAAATAAAATTATGAAGCTGCAACTGAAATAGTTAAATGTTTAGTTAAAACATAAATTTTCCACCGAAAATATCAATTTTTAACTGGAATCAAGAGTCTTCAAGTAAAAAAAAAAACATTTTAACAAAATTGCAGAATTTCGCATTATGTAGATTGATTCTTAACCAAAAGATATGTTTTTTTAACGAAAAATATTTTAATAGATAATTTACCCCAGATAGAGTATAATTCTAAATGAAAAATAGTTAAAAACAAGTAACAAAATAGTTGAATTTCAAACCAAAAATGATTTAATTTCAAAAAAGCAGATTAATTTTTAATCAGTTTTAACTAAAAACATGATTTTTCTAACCAATAAACAACAAATTAAATTTTTTTTATTTTTCAACTTAGGTGATGCTTTGCAATTAAAAATATAATTTTTTATAACGTTGTTTAACTAAGTGGTTTAAATTTCAAAGAAGCAAACAAGTTGTCGACCAAAAATACAAATTTGTAATAAAATACATGAATTTTCAAACAGATAATTAAATTTTCAACTATAAAGAATAAATTTACAATCTAAAATGTAATAGTAAAATTTTCAGTTAAAAGAAAATAAATAAATTTTTCTCAAAACAATAATCAATAATTTTTAATAATTTTGGAAAAAAATTTTTTAAAAATAATTTTAGACGAAAAGGATAAATTTTCAACAAAATAGTTAAGCTTTTAACCAATCAGGTGATTTTTTAAGCAAAAATCTTAGTTTTCAAACAAGAAGTCTAATTCGCAATAAAAAATCAGAATTTTTTACCGAAAAAACCGAAGTTCAATAAAATACAATAATTTTCACTTAGGAAAGACAAAATTTAACCAAAAATAAAAGTTATACTTTTAATTCAAAAAGGTCATCTTAAGGAAAAAAATGTCCACCAACTGGTTAAATTATTTAGAAAAGCTTAATTTTCAACTAAAATGATGGAACTTCAACTCGATTAATTAAATATTCATTTAAAATTTAAGTTTTCGACAAAAAGGAAAAATTTCTCAAAAAATAGTTAAGATGAGTTTTAAACTGAAATGTAAGATCTTCAACCAAAAAATTACTTTTTAATCAAATGATTGAATTTTCTACAAATTTTCTTGATTCTAAACCAAAAGAGATGAATTCTTTTAAAAAAATGTAATATTTTATATTTCACCCACAAGAGGTTTGAATACTCAATGAAAAAATTGAGGTCAACCAAAAAAGACGAATTTTTTACAAAATAAAAGAATTTCTAACCAAAAAGAAGAATTTTTAACGAAAAGTTGGCTTTTAAACCAAAAAGAATACCTTTTACGAAAATATTTTAATTTTCAGCAAAGCAGATTAATTTTCAACCGCACAGTTAAATTTTTATCTTAGAACATGATTTTTCAATAAGAAGAATCATTTTCTGACAGAAATACGAATCCCTAATTATATACAAGATTTTTTAAACAAATAGTTAAATTTACAACTAAAAAAGATAATTTTTTAAACAGAAATTGTCATTTTTTACAAATTAGTTCAATCAAGCAGTTACAATTTTAACCCAGAATATTATTTTTTTCACCTAAGAGATTCATTTTTAATTAAATACCGAAAATATATGTTGTCCATTACCCCCCTTCCTTTTCTAAACCCTGTCTGATTTGGTGGCTCTATCTTTTTTCCCTCAACTTCTTTCTTTAATCTCTCCTACAAAACAGTTACATATACTTTATACAGTGTTGGGATTAGAGTCACAGCCCTATAATCTTTAACCTCCTCTCTATTGCCTTTCTTTACTATTGGTATCACTACTCCTTCTTTCCATACCTCTGGCCACCCCTTAAAATTAAAAGGGAAAAGGGGCAATGATATCAATGACCGTAAAGGCAGCGTTCGACTCATTAGACCAAGGCGAGATAGAAAAAGTTATGGTGAAAAAGGGGATAAGAGAGGGATTAATAAAGAGAGTGTCAGAAATTTTTGAAGAGACATAAAGCAGGATAAAGGTAGGGCATCTAGTAGGAGATAGTTTCTGGTTAGTGAGAGGAGTGAGACAAGGATGTCCTCTGAACCCGCTTTTATTTATAATATATTAATATCAGGCTTGGAAGAAGAAATAAGGAGAAATGTTGAGGGAGGAGTAAGGATAGGGAAGGAAAGGATATATACACTAACACTAAAATACAGGATTAGAGAAATACTTGGATAGGAAAAAGCTGAATTTAAATGTGGAAAAGAAAAAGATAATGAGGTTTAGAAAAGGAGGGGGAAACAAAAAGAATGGGCGGGGAGATGGAATGGTATAAAGATAGAAGAAGTGAAGGAGTTTAAATATTTGGGATATATTTTGCAAAAGAATAGAGATCATATAATTCATACAAGAGAAAGGATGAAAAAAGCAGCAGGGATAATGAAACAGATATGGCAAATCGGAAAAAGAAGGTTAAAAAAAAATTGGAGAAGGAGAATGTGGTTATTTGATACACTGGTATGGCCGGTATTAAGTTGTGGGGCAGAAATATGGGGATAAAAAGAAAGGAAAGATATTGAGAGTTTACAAGAAAAATATATAAGGTGGACATTAGGGGTACATTGAAGGACGCCAGCATATATGGTGAGAGAAGTAGCGCAAAGGCATAAATTAAGTATTAAAACAGAAAAGAGTGCATTGAAATTTTTGATGAAGCTGAGGAAGGGAAAGGGAGGGGAGTTGGCGAGTACATGTTTGATGGAGATGGAAGAGAGGACTGAGAGGGAGATAGAATTAACGAGGTGGGATGAAGAAAGGAGAGAGTTCTTGAATGCTAGAGACATGGAAGAAGGGACTGGAGTAAATTAGTAAGAATTGGAAAAAAAGGACAGGGAAACACAATTAATAGGAAATAGGGGGAATGATTGAGGAATTAAAATACAATTTATGTTATAAGATGATAAAAAAGGAAGGTTTACCACAGTATTTAGAGAAGGAATGGGGGACAGAAGGTGGTTCAGAATAGCAAGATTTAGATTGGGAAACGAGGTAAGAGAGGGGAGGTATTGGGAAAAGGAAGAGAAAAGAAAGTGTAGAATATGTGCATCGCAGGAGGAAACATGGGAGCACGTATGGGAAGGATGTAGATGAGAAATGGAGGATAAAGGAAGCTGGCAAGAAAATGTGGTTACGATTCTAGGGGAGGATGGATTAGGAGAAGAATGGATGAAGGAGTTGGAGGGTGCTAGGGGAGCGAACGAGGGTAATTGAAAGAATGCATGTGAAAAAATGGTAAATTGGAGGACAAAAAAGTGGAAGAATAAGGAAACGGAAGTCGCCTAGATTAGAAGCGTAAAGATTGTAAGTAATGGATATGTAATAGCAAAAGTAGACTAAGATGCGTTTGCGTTCTCATTCTCTTTCTCTCGCTTGCACTTGCACTCTCGCTTTCTATCGCTCGCTCGAGTTAAGATAGATATGAGACTTTATTTAAATAGTTGTAAATATTTGTAAATATTAAGGTTGAAATGCCTAAAAATATTGAATTATTTTAAATTTAATAAATTACTAATTTATTCAACATTTTAAGCTCTACGTTTCTTAATTTTTATTCTTCAGTGATTAGGCTGTAGAATTTGGAATTGGAATCATAGTAATCTTGTTTTATATTTGTATATTATTAATCTGCAATGCGATTCCCTTGATTTATATAGCACTTTTACTATTGCTAGTATTATATAAAGTCCTTTTTGAAGTAAAACAACAAAAAATTCTCCGTTCTAACAAAATACTCTCGTTTTAGATTTGACTTCGAGCCTTCAATTGTGAAACATATTCGCTCACAATCATCTCACTCTTCGAGAATGTCGTTGCCATGTAATAGATTTATACCCCAGACAGAGAGGAAAAAGAAGATATATCCGGATAGGTCACGAGGATCTGGCGAAGGATATTGGTTGAGAAAGGGGCGAAAGACCCGTCAAAGGATCCGGGTCGGTCGACGAGGTTAGATTCGCGGTCTCAAAAGAAATTTCACGAGATTCGCGATCTTAGGAGAGAGGAGGAAGGGCAATTTCACAGATGGGAGAGAAGGGATGACTAAGTTTATATGCGCACTTTCTGTATCTTAACTTGTTCATTCCACCCCTAGGGCTCGGGGCCATTGAATCCTCTTTGTTCTCCCGACGCGACGCCCGCAGCTGACATTTTACTCCCACAACCCTAAGAACATAAAAGAAGGTTCCGGCTTTACGATATCGAATTATCAAGATTTTATAATTGTACTCGTATATTTTATCGACTTTATAATAAACTTTTATGGTTAATTGAATGTTTAGAAGCAATTACTCGAGACTTTTAGTAGGCAATTATTTTCTCCTTGAAGAATTTTAAACTCAACTGAGAATTATCACGTTAAAATACAGGTGGAATTTCACACGAAATTAGGGTGGTATTTTGATAAGCTGTACGTGAACAGTCAAGTAATTTCCGTGTCGAATATTAAGAATATTTTAAAATGCAAATATCTCATGGATTTTTTTAAATAACACTATAATTGCAAATAGAATTAAATGTTATTAAATGTATTTTTTTATTAAATAAATTTATATTAATTTGTAGCTTTTTCCTTGTATCTCTCGATGTTTTATTTATTATTAAATAAATGTATATTAATTTCTATCTCTCTGTTTGACTATGCACGTTTATTTCCAAGTGTTATGTTACGTTGATTTTCACCTTAATTTTTACGTAAATTTTAACGTGTTTCTCCAAATAAATCTTATATTTATTGCTTCGTGAATTATTACCTCAATCTATATGTTAATTCCTTGGATAATTTTCACGTGTATTTCTAAGTGTATTCTAACGTTATTTCTACGTGAAGTTGCACATGTATTTCTAGATGAATTTCTATGTATTTTTCTGAGTGAGGTTTCATGTCTATTTTCAAATGAATTTTCACTATATTTCTACGTTAGCTTCTTACTTTTTTCTAAGTGAATTTCCATATGTAGTTCTGTTTTTCTAAGAGAATTTTCACTTTTCTTACTTTCATTGAATTACTACTCTAATTTCTATGTGGATTTGGACGTGCGTTTCTATAAGTATTTTCATGTGTACTTGCACGTGTATGTATCATAGTGTGCTGTAACAGTTCTTTTTTTTAACTAAAAAGTCAAATTATTTAGAAAACATTTTTCTTTTAAGCTAAGAAAGAAGAATTTTTGACTAAAAAGTTAGTTTTATAAACAAATAGTTAAATTTTTATTTCAAAGGTGTACATTTAAACCAAAAGTTGAATTTTTTTATTGTTAGTTAGAGAATATAATTTTTAACCATGAAAAACGAATTTTTAACTTATGAAAGGCAAATTCTCAGCCAACAATGGAATTACAAAAAACGTTATCAAGGAACAAAATATATTCTTCTTTATTCAAAATATGTCCCCTAAGAGATTACATAACTTCCATTCCTTACAATATTTCTGCTTACATATTAAACAAACAAAATAATCTCAACTTCAACATTTACAAGTATTAACAACTATGTACATAAAGTCTTATATCTAGTTCCTTATCTCTATTTCCTGTGATAACGCAATTTAGGACTTTTTACCATACGTTTCAGCTTGCGCGCGGTCGAAAGCGAGAGTGCAAGTGCAAACGAGAGCAAGAGAGAGAGAGAGAAAGAGAATGAGACTTCAAAGGCATCTTAGTCTACTTATGCTATTTCATATCCGTTACGTACAATCTTTACGCTTCTAACATAGGCGACTTCCGTTTTCTTATTCTTTCACTTTTTTTGTCCTCCAATTTTCCATTTTTTCACATGCATTTTTTCATTCACTCTCATTCCCTCCCCTAGCACCCTCAAACTCCTTTGTCCATTCTTCTCCTAATCCATTCTCCCCTACAATCTTAACCACACTCTCTTGCCAGCTTCATTTATCTTCCATTCCTCTCCTACATCTTTCCCATACGTGCTCCCATGTTTCATCCTCCCATTCACATATTCTACACTTTCTGTTCTCTTCCTTTTCCTAACACATCCCCTCTCTTACCTCGTTTCTGAATCTAAATGTTGCTATTCTGGTCGACTGGTCTCCCTATTCTTTTTCTAAATACTGTAGTAAACCTTCCTTTTTTATCATTTTATACTTTTTCTTGTATTTTGATTCCTCAATCATCCCCCATCTTTCTATTAATTTTCTTTCCCTGTACTTTTTCCAATTCTTCATACTTTACGCCAGTGCCGTCTTCTGTGTCTCTAGCATTCAAAAACTCTCTCCTTTCTTCGTCTTATCTCGTTAATTCTATCGCCCTCCATCTCCTCTCTTCTACCTCTATCAAACACTTTCTCGCCAACTCCCCACCCTTTCCCTCCCTCTCCGTCTCAAATTTCCATGCCCTCTTTTCCGGTCTAATGCATAATTTATCCCTTTGCGCTTCTTCTCTCACCATATTTCCTGGCGTCCTCTAATCCACCCCTGATGTTCACCTTATATATACTTCTTGTAAACTCTCAATATCTTTCCTTTCTTCCCATCCCTGTATCTCTTCCCCATAACTTAATACTGGCCATACCAACCTATCAAATAACCATATTCTCCTTCTCCAAATTTTTTTAAACCTTCTTTTTCCGATTTCCCATATATGTTTCATCACCCATGCTGCTTTTTTGATCCTTTCTCTTAAATTAGCTCTATGATCTTAATTCTTTTGCCAAATATATCCATTTTACACCTTCACTTCTTCTTTCTTTATTCTCTTCCATCTCCCCGTCCATTCTTTCTGTCTTCAACTTCTTTTCTAAACCTAATTATCTTTGTCTTTTCTACAATTAAATTCAGCTTTTCCCCATCTAAGTATTTCTCTAATCCTGTTATTAAGCCCGCCATTCCTTCTTTATCCTCTTCCATCAGCACTATGTCGTCTGCGTATTCCCTATCCTAACTCCTCCCCAACCTTTTCTTCTCATTTCTTCTTCCAATTCTGATATTATTGTAATTAATGAAAGTGAGCTTAGCGAAAATCCTTGCCTCATTCCTCTCACCAACCAGAAACTGTCTCCTCCTAGATCCCCCACCTTTACCCTGCTTTATGTTTCTCTACAAATTTCCGACACTCTCTTTATTAACCCCTCTCTTATCCCCTTCTTTATCATAACTTTTTCTATTTTACCTCGGTTTGATGAGTCCACGAACATTGCTATCATTGCCCCTTTTCCCCTTTGAATCCTCTTATTTACTAGATAGTTCAGAACATCTATGTTGTCCATCACCCCTATTCCTTTTCGAAACCCTGTCTGATTCGGTGGCTCTATCTTTTTTTCTTTAACTTCTTTCTTTAATCTCTCCGACAAAACAGTTACATATGCTTCCTTATCCCTTTTATCTAGCCACGTCTCCATCATTATTACAACATCACATTGTGTCAAATTTGTCATAAATTCCTTATCCTTTCTCTCCAATCCTGCTATATTCCAGTAACATATCTTCCATTCTTCCCTACATTCGTTTTTTTTCTCTTTATGCCTCTTACTATTTTTTATTTTCCTATCTCCAATTCCTTCCTCTCCCAGTTTCCCTGCACCTCATGTCTTACTAACTCTTCCCTTTCTTTTTCCAAATCCCACCATACTTCGTCTATCTGTATTCTCCCATATTTAACCCATGTTCTTCTTCCCTTTTTTCTTTTCTCTTCTGCTATTTTCCTTAACACTAGATTGCATCCTCCTTTTTACCCATATCAAATCATCCTCTATTCTCTCCGAGCTTCCATATAACATCCTGTTCTTTATCATCATTTCCCTCTTATGCTCCTATTCCTATAGTTTCTCCAGTACCATTCTCTCCACTCTTTGCTCTTCTCTTCCTACACTTCGCACTTCCTCTAGCTCTACCTTAGCATCAATCCTTTTTAGTACTCCTCACTCTTCTTTTTGCATCTCCTTCCCTCTAATCTTATACCCTTTATCACTATGCCTCTTTTTCTTTCTTCCCTCTCTTTCGTTTATATACTTTGTTCGCAATTTTTATCTTCCTCATCCTACCTTGCATTTTTTCTACCTTTCTATTATTATCCTCCTTCTCTAGTTTTTGCTCTAACGACTGCATCCTCTTTTCTAACTGTTTCTTAACTTCTTCACATTTTCTTATTTCTTTCCTAAGTTTAGCCATTTCCCGCCCTATTTCTTTCCTTAACTTCTCTCCCCTTTTTTCCTGCTTTCTACAAAACTCTGCATTTTCGGCAGCGATCTAAATATTTTTGAGTATTTTAGTTTGAACCTAAATCATCCTTCTCTTCACTGCTTCCCTCTCTTTCTTTTGATAAAAGTCTCAATCGATCCTACGCTTTTTGCTCTTAATCTCTCTTTTTCTAGAGTTTTCGTGTACTTTCTTCTTGCCTTCCTTTCTTTGATCTCCTCATTCTGTGTACTAAATGCTTCCTGCTATAAATGCAATTTTTCCTTGATGTTACTTTCTTTGCTATCCATGAATCCAATTTCAAACGTTCCCGGCTTCTATCCTTCCCTGCCTCTATCTATAGTCCTATTCTGTTACCTGTCGTGTCTTTCTTCGTCTCTACTCAACCCTGCTACTACTATCCCGATCAACCCAATCCTCCTACCCTGTTACAAATCGCAAACCAACCTAACCTCAACTTTCACAGAAATCTGTCGCAATCCTCAAAAATATAATCATCTCCTTTCCAACTTCATAATCGCTCAAACAATCTCTTACATCCGAACCCTTCTATATACTTCCACAACTCACTCATCTTGAATTTTACAACAATTATCAGAAAAACTCAGCATCTACCATTCCCACTACCTTACACTTTCATGCCGGAAACAAAAGTTCTCGAAAAAATTTGTTTATGGCAAAAAAAAACTAATTCCCAACAATGTCTTCAAGTTTGAAAATAATTAGCCTTATTCTTAATTAGATAGATTGATTCTCTACCTAAGTAGTAAATTTGCGACCAAGTACCTGAGAGTTTAGGTAAAATCATGAATATTGCAACCGAAGAATTAATTTTTGAAAAAAAGTATATCAAGTTCAAGTGAAATAGTAGATTTGAAAAAAATTCTTAACAGAAAATCGAATGATCTATGTTAACGACAAATAAAACTTTGATTTGACAAATAGTTAATTTAAATCGGAAATTTAACTTTTTAAAAAATTGTGATAAATTAAATTAATTTTAATGCAAGTAAATTAATAGAAGAAGGTTTATTTTGTATCAATCACTTGCACACAAGCCAAAGAGTATGCATTTTTACCCTTTAAATTAATTTTCTACAGATATGATGAAATGTTCAATAAAATCCAAGAATTGTATACAAGAAATAATCAAAATTTAATTTAAAATACTAATTTTATTCTAAAAATAGAAATAGTGTTTTTCTGAAGAAATAAATAAATTTGCTATAAAAATTCTTTTTGAGAAAGTTACATTTTATACAAAAAAAATTTTTTATAGAGAATGGTAAATTTAAAAAAAAAACAGAATTTTTAAAATATAAAAAATGTGCAACTAAAAAATGATGATTCTAAATTACAAAGAATGAATTCAAAACATACTATGAAATAGCTAAGTTTTAAAGTACAAAAAAATTATTTTTCAACCTGAAAAAGCATGAATTTGATTAGAAATAGTACAATTCTCAAATATTAAATTATAAATAGAAAATAGTAAAATTTTTAACAAACAATTAATGATTGATCGAACAAGGCATGATAAACCCATTCGAAATGTCTTAATAATTAGAATATGATGTATCTGAAAAACACCAGGAATAGATAGGAAATAAAAATATAAATATAAAGAGGAAACCATCTAACTGCTTATCTAATATTAACGAGTGTTAGTTTTTGAGTAGTTCCTGCTAGTTTGGATTTATATACATTTTAGAGCATAATGAACACTTTAATATAAAATTAACAAATTTTAATGGACATATTTTGAAAGTTACAAAATGTTTTAAGCGATATTTTAATGAGATAAAATTTTTTATAAATCAAGGGCCAATAATCGTAATCCTTGAGTGCTAAAAATGCTAAAATCATGCATAACTAATTTTTTTCCAGAAGATAGATTAATCCCGTTTTTTTACTCACTTATCAATTCTGCACAAAAATTTAATCGTACACTTTTCAAATACAAAAAAAATTGAATTTTAATCAAGAATAGTAGGATTTTTATTATCTGGTTGTATTAATTTAGGTAGAAATTAGGAAAAAGGCGAAGAAAAGGGCAAGCTTCTTTAAAAAAGAGGAAAATAAGATTTCTTTGAAAAGAGGAAAAATAGTTTATGGAAAGCCCCTAATCTGCTAAGTTAATTTACCGTGTTATTTAATTTTGAAATTAAACCAAAGTTGTAAAATAAAAAGAAAATGCCCAAAGAATGTAATTAAAAGTAGTTTCACATTAGTATCGTACAATTTCAACTAATTATTCATTGTTCCATTGGATGGCTAAGTCAAAAATCAGTGAAAATAGCGTCACGTAATTCGCGGATGCTCTCTATTTAATTAATATTAATTATTGTATTTTTAATTTCCTGGATCAACCCTAATTTAAAAACTTCATTTAATTGTAGAAGTAAAGTGTCAATTTGCCAAGTTTTATCATCCCTAGATCTTTCTAGTGGAATACATGAACTTTCAATGAATATTTTTAGCTGATACGTTTTTTCTTTTAAAATTGACCCATTTAAAACAAAAGCAGTGAAAATTAGGTTGCGGTGTTTGTCAATGAATTCGCTGTCTAAAGTTAATTAATGCCAAAGGACATCGAAAGAGCAAATTAAGGGAATTTATAACGGATAAGAGTTTAAAAATAAGCTAAGAATCTGAGAATATATGAACGTGACAGAAGACCTCAGCTCAAGTAGATCGACTCGGGTACATCCTTGCTCATTAATCGAAGATCGATCGTCTCTAGAGAGGTGATTAACGTCATTCTGAGTCTCGCGAGAGGCCGAGAAACGAGAGTCGTCTTCGCCGTAGTTGTAGTCGTAGTCATCGTCGTCGTCGTCACTGTTAATTCGACGAGACCCTGGCTACAGCTATCAATCTTACACGTCACGTAACTATGCACTCTTGAGGTATTAGGGCGTAAGGAGACACGAGCATAATTTCCTACTGGAGCCATAATGAATATGGTTGCATAGCTACGTCACGTGTCACCGAGAAACTTTGAATACTCGTCATCTTGCAGTCGCACACGACGTCTGTACTGAGTACTAACGACCACGAAAACGACAACACCCTGCCTAGCCTGCGATTTCTGGGAGCGCGTACTTCCAAAAGTACAAAGGCCTCTTACCCTCTGCTATGTTCTTACTTCAGCAGAACTAATGCGCTTTTCACTTTAACTGCCTCCCTCCAACCTTCTCCCTTACTTTGCTTCTAAATATACAATTTAACCTCTTAACGCTTCACGTAACACATACGTTCCGGAACTTTCACAAATTTGTGTAACAATGAACAAAAGAAAAGCATGAACTTTTCTTTTTAATTGCAGTGTACATGGTGTTGCTAGACGGAGAAAAAAGGACTCTTGAACCAAAATTACCGGTGCTATTGTATTCCGCATTATTCATGCAATAGTTTATGTCAATAGTCCAATAAATCCCGTAGAGAAATTACCCAGTTTGATCCTGATTTCCGACGTGGCCATGTTCGAGTTAGCTCAATGTGGTCCTGATCGTGACTCACAAGGAAACATCCCGAGGTGTACCTCACCAATCTCTTTCATCTTGGGATACGTTGTAGTACTTCAAAAAATATTAGACACGTATTTTTTTAAAGTGCTAATTCGCCGATTTCAGGGGTGAAAATCTCCCAAAAAGTTTACTCCTAAAAAAAGTTTCTTTTCAATATCTCATGAACTATTTAGAGTTTTTTAACAAAATTTATATGAAAATCTTTCTTTCGGAAATGCGTCCCTATGATCACAGTTTTTGTGCAAAAGAGTTACAACCCTTTATTGGGGGGGGGGGGGGTAATTTGTTAATTTTTTACTATTTCTCAGTAGAAATTTTATAAAATCAGCTCGATTGGGTTAAAAATTGAAGTTTCATGAACAAAATAGAAATATTTAGTTGAATTGTTTTTCCTTTTGTCATTTGTAATTGTTTATAAAAAATTATTTTAACAAATGGTCAAAAATTTTATTTTTCAAAAAAAAAAACAATTGTGCCAATCAATTCTACGAAAAAAGTGGGGAAAAAACCTTTATAATGTTTTTTCTTCAGGCTCCAATTTGATCATGTAAAATTGTTAAAAAAAATAAGAAATTTTCAAAAATTGTATTATTTTTTTAAAATGATTATACCAATCGATTCTACGAAAAAATCAAGAAGAAAATCCCCTTGGCGTTTTTTCATCAAACTGTATTTTGCTGGTGTAAAATCGTTATAAAAATTTTCAATTTTAGCAGCGATTCTTGAGCAGTAAATGTTTAACATTTTTTCAGTATTTTAGATATTTGTTAGCATTTACTTGATGCACCAACTCATCTTACACTTTAGTTTCACAAGTTGGGAGTATTCTAAGATAAAATCTGAATCATTAACTTTTCACACGTGTATTATACGCTCACTGGAACAGTCGATATATTAGAATATTATGTATATAATGTTTCCATAAATGCGTAAAAAAGGTTAAAAATAGTATGGGCAGAGTATGTACTTTTACTTTTATTTTTTTTCAAGATATAAAGTTGACTTCCTTTTTAAGATATAAAGTTGTGGACAAAAAGTATACACATAGTATTAGTTTCTTTCATCCAGAATTTATTATTCTGAATGATTTCATCAGCAAACAATGTTTTTATAATTATTATTTGAAATGACAATGTTATAAATAGATTATTTATGAAAATTTTAAAAATTAAACTGCGTTAGGGTTTATATGTGGAACAATAAGGATAATCATTGAAAAAGTGTTTCAAACATAATGCTTTTTTACACCAAGAACAATCAACAATTTCAATATTGGAACAACCAGGGATTTCGCAATGAATATTAGATTGCAATCTAAAAGCAAAATCGACTGGATTTTCAAACTTTTTCGGTTCTACATCGGTACATTTCGACTTTTTTTGCTATAACACATGGAGCATCAAGAATGTAAATCAGCACATTTTATCGTACTTTAGGATAATTATTAATGGTTCTTTTTCGAAATATCAAGCTTTTGAATAAAAAAATTAATTTATGAATTTAAAGGATTATTATAAGTACAAGTTAAATTCTTTTTTAAATTTTTCGTTTTAACTTTCTGATTATGAACAATAATTTAGAGGTTACATATATATATATATATACATACATATATATATATATATATATATATATATATATATAATTATAATTTATTTTTAAAAATTATTAAAA
>JAAAKG020015803.1:0-20651 GCA_010014905.2 Druon quercuslanigerum
AAACCCTACCCCTCTCTGTGTTGGGCTAGCGAGAAATATGAAAGTAAGTATTCACGGGTAGTTATTCAAAATAATTCCTTATCAAACACCTTTTGATCGCTTGAGGTGTTCTTTAATTGTAAAAACGATCTGGCGCCTATCAGGCAAAATGTTAGTGGACATTGAAAGACTTAAGCATGAGAATTCACTATTTCGGATCAATTCGAATAAATTTGAAATTTCCTTGAAATTAGCCCATGGCCTTTGATTAGAATTTATTGACTGAGACTTTATCCATGATTTAATTTGATGAGAGTGGTTCCTCATTATTTTTTAAGTATTTTAGGAAGAAAATTGACAGTTTCTGATGATCAAAACCACACCACGTCAGAGGAAATTATATATATATTTATGACGTCAGAAAAATTATTGGATTTATTTAAAAGGTTGTTTTATATTCAAGAATAACTAATTACCTATAGGCTTATATTGATTTTTCTACAACATATTTCCGTAAGGGTTCCATCCATGGAAAGGCAAGGGAAAAAGCCTATATTTTTAAAACATTTCTCTATAGAACATTGGAAGTAAGATTTCTCAATGGGTAGGATGTATTTTAGTTTTGAAAGATTAGTGAAACTTCTTATACATTTATGAAGGAAAACTTCTTTCATAGATTTCTATTTGTACTGAGGTTACCTTGATGATCCGGATGTTCACTACTCCTGCTAAAATTTGCTAGAAAGTCCCTTTCCTTAGGAGGTAAACATGACGAAAACTCTGCTAAAAGACTAAACAGATTTATGATTCGATTATTTCATTTAGTAGTAGTGCTCTTAAAAAATTATACTTTTTAATTGGTTTTTATATGAAAACACAATCGTGATCTCCACCCATATAACTTGTTTGCAATGTAATTACATCTGGGCAAAGGAATAAATGTTTCATCTTCGAGCATGAAAATTTGGCAAAGAGTGATAAAACTTAAATTCTTTATGGTATAATGGTTTCATTAGGAAACCTTATAACATACTGCCTAAAGTCAAGGAATTGAAAATTGCGGTCAAAATAGTCGAAAGCAAAATAGCATCAACAAAATTACAATATAAATTTAAAGAAACTGACGTTCAGTTCGTAAAAAGTAGTCGTCAGGATGATAGAGGGGGGTCTAGAATTTCAAATATGAAGCCAACAATGAGAAAAGTAAAATTTTCGAAAAAATTTTTCAAGTAAGGTCAAAGTGGTCAAAAACAATACAAATTTGGTCTCTAACCTATTTCGCTTAAAAACGATGCCCGTACGCCTGTCTTATAAACTTATTTAAAACAAAAAGTAGTAGCTAGGAACAGCAACAGTTTTAATTTTGTTAATCACCACGTCGTTGAATTTCTATTTCAATAGGAATCACAGCGGAGAAGCGCGAAGCTTTTTTTTAATAAAGCTTTTAATAAACTTCTGGTTTGATGAAAATTTCTGGCAAGAAAATTTTGAGATCACTACTATAATACTTCAGGGATTGATGAAATAGGAATTGTATTGAAATTTTATGACACAAAACTCTATCAACTATCTTCATAATAATTGCACGTGTGGACAGGTCTCTTTCAAGTAAAAAAACTATCGATTTTTTAAATTTTGTGCAGCTTTTCCTGCTATTCCTAACACTGTGTATCATATTGATGTACGAAACAAATAATATCAGTAATAATAATTGCTTATAAATATAGTGTTTATATATTATTTCGCATTCACTAGAGCAAAAAAGATGAGCAAACATACAAATATTTAAATTTATTTTTCACTCACCTACAAAATTAATAATTATGTTTAGGTTCAAGACCACCTTGTATACGGTCCTCATTCTTTCAAAATATGGAAAATAGACTAAAGCAAAATGTTGATAGCAGCGCAGGCTAACAATATTCTGATTTTTCATACATACATATATTTCGTTTTTAGATATTTGCTTATTTCGCCTTTACAAACATTAATCTCGCATGCGGATTAGTGCGCAACTTGGTGAGATAAGGAATTTTAAATAGCATTTTAATTCTACAGGAGCTAAAATCTCGCACACGTATATTTCTTTTATCTCGAAATACTTACATAATTGTTATTGATAGTAAACTTATGCATGTATATTATACTACCATGATATGCTCAGAGATTTTAATAATAATAATATATATATATATATATATTTATTTATTGAATAACATATATTTGCTCGTATATACACGGTGTTGTAGACTCAGGTGTCGGGACTTTTATGGCTGCATATAAATGTTTAAAATAAATTCAAAAATTCCAAGGATATTGCCAAAATTCCTAGCAACCAATCAAGACGTTCAAAAGCTTAAAATGATCGCCTTGGCCTGTACTTTCTAATGCATTGTGGTCTTTGAAAAAATTCAATGTGGTGGATCCAACAGGTTGCCTGGAACGGGCGAAAATAATGGATGTTTACGTAATATCATTCATTAAAAAGCGAAAATTACTCGAAATTGGGTCAAAGTGGCCTCTAAAGATATAGTCCAAATTTTCAGTTTCAAATGATTCGAACTAGCCAGATCAGGTTGAAAATAATTCCTCGAGGGTTTCCATGGACGCTGATCATGAATCTACATTTAAAATATTGGAATTCGATATGGTGGACACCATATGTCAGCTGTGATTGGAGAAAGAAATTCTCATGAATTATGATCATAGGGTCGGAAAACGTTATGTGCCTGAGTGTGAATGAATCTATATCCTCTTTATATTTTGTTTACGCTCGGAGCAGAGGAAAAGCGTTTCTCGAGCTTTTTATGAGCTTTGATATGTATTTGTTTGGTGTAATGGAAGATTGGCTCTAACACAAGCACCTGTAACTCTTTTTTATCATGCGTCAATTTTTTTATTTTGAAACAATTTTTATAGTGTTCCGTGGCGCTATCAGTCACATCAGTTATTTTCCGTACTTACAGTAATATTTATATTTCAAAAATCGTTCCAAGAAAATAAATTTTTTACGTCAACCAATGCTAGTTTGCTCAATAAAATTAGTCAATCATTGTTTCTAGGATCTAGATTATAAGACAAGATTTTTAAGTATTTTTCGTTAAAGGTGGTACGGTTAACAAGAAAATAGATTACTGTTCATGAAAGAAATGTGAAGTTTGAAATATAGACGAATATTACTGACAAAGAAAATGTTGTCTTTAAACTAAGCTGTTATTTTTTAAAATATAACAGTAACAGTAGTCACTATTAAAACAGTTCTATTTTTTAAGTAAATTTGTGCAATTTTTTGCCCTAAAAAAATATTTTAACATACCATTAACAGATTTTACTTATTTTCATGAAAATTGTGCTCATAAAAGTATTTTCTTATTAGTAGGTGTAATATCACAAATGATATCTCAATCGTTATTTGGACGGTGTAAGAAAAAAATGTCCAAAACACATAATTAGCTTATTTAATGTTTCTTTTTATTAATAAACGAAAAAATTTAATTAATAGTTTAATGGTTCGTGATTTACAAGACGTACTACAAAATTAGATGAAATATTGCGATTGGTGCCTACTGGAGCGTCTTGGATTTCATCTTGGGTTAACTCTGTAATTTTGTGGCTTCCCATGTTTATCTTTACCCGCACCTTTCTTTTAACACGAATACTATATTGATATATTCCAGCAAGAACACGATTTCTCTCCAAAAATGCGAAAATGTCCCCACCATGTGTTGATAATACAATTTTTTCTTCAGTTGTTATCGGCTCATAACGACACCGTGTCACAAGTATTTTAATTTGCTTATCATCAGGAAAAGCGTATATTTGTAATTGAAAAACACGAGAGTGATTTGCATGTGGAATAAGTCGAATAAACTGAATTTGGTCAAGTCTATATCCGAGGACGTCAGAAAAATTATCCCTGGCAGTTGAAGCTATATTCCTGGTAGAAGGGGACGAAGAAGAAGATTTTCGGACACAAGTAACTCCAGAAATAGGTTCGCCATTAGGTAAACAGTCGAACGCTGCCCCTAAATCTGTAAAAAAAACATAATTAATTTCTTTTATACATATTAACATATGAGGAGTAAGAGCAAAAAACATGTTTAATGCATATTTTGACAAAAATATGTAACGCATCTGGTGTTTCAAGATCATTTGTTTTGGCAATTTCTGTAGAAGTTTCGACGACCGATCTAGTGTTGGCTATCTCTTTGTTAGTGATCGACCTCAAATTTTTGCTTTTTTTACATGGCGGTGGTTCGTTGACAGTTTTTCCGTCACTTGCGTGTATCATCGTAGACGAAAAGCGAGGCGTACTAGTGGAAATCGATAGTTGTAAATGTAAACTATTGACACCAGTACATGGCGTAGTAGTAAGATTGTCAGCACCCGTAGAATTTGAATTTTGCGGATTTAAACATTTTGTTATGGTCTCACATGTTTGTTTTTTGTTTCGTATTGGAACATCAAAGTAACCTAGAGCAGCTGTGTCTAACTTTCTTTCGCCGTGTCGTTTCAGTGCTACCATATCTCCTGCCCGCCAACCAAAATTGTTGCAGAAGTTCTTTTAAACGTGTGGCCAGTGTACGATTCCGGATCAGACAAATTAAAAAATTGTGCACCCTCGTACGGCATTATAGCTATTTCATTTTTGCTGATAGAATGCTTAGTTCATAACCCTATTTTGAAATTAATTAAAAATCTATCTAGTTCATTTTGTTTTCGTAAATTAATATACTTTTTCACAATTTTGTAGAATTATCCAGTTATCTCCAAAGACGTCATTACCGAGGTTTTATCTTGTGAAACTTTTATAAAAAAAAAGACTCGTGATCTAAAAGCAAACTAAATTTCAAGTGGACCAGGGGCGCAGCCTTTGGTAGGAGCGCAGGGGCCAAATTTAATAAAAATCCGAACAGTAAATTTACATAAACAAATAAAAAAGATAAATACAGAACAAAAACGAACGAAAAAACATAATAAAAATAAAAAAGCTTGACCAAATCTTATTAAAATGAAGAAAAGTAATAAAAAAATTTGTTAAAGTTCTTACTTATATGTCTAATTAACTATTGTGTGTTGTATTGTTGCAGAATTTTCAGATCTGCTCTGGAGTAAAAACTTTGGCTTTTTGTGGAACGTGTGTAAAAGAATAAATGTTTCAGCTTCGAGAAATGAAAAGTTGGCGGAGAGTGATCAAACTTAAATCCATTAAGGTATAATATTTTAATTGGAAAACTTGATAAGACATTGCCTAAAGTCAAGAAATTAGAATTTGTGGTTAAAGTTGTTTAAAAAAATTGCCTCCACAAAATTACAAAATAAATTTGAAAAAACTGACGTTAGGTTCGTGAAAACTAGTCGTTGGGGGGTTTTTGGGGTCCAGAAATTAAAATTTAAAGTCAACATTGTGAAAAGCAAAATTTTCAAAAAAATTTTTCCAAAAAGATCGAAGTTTTCAAAAACAAAACAAATTTGGTCTCTTATTTCGCTTTACAACGATGCGCGTACGCCTGTCTTATTAACTTATTACAAACAGAAGTAGCAGTTAGCAGCAGCAACATTTTCCATTTTGTCAATCACCACCTCGTATTTTCTATTTCAGTAGGAATGAAAGCGGAACAGCGCCAAGATTTTTTTAAAAATAATGTTCTTGAATAAACTGTCGGCTTGCTAAAAATTCTTGACAAGAGAATTTTGAGATTACTAATATAACACGTAATGGATTCATGAAATAAAAATTGTATTAAAATTTTATAATACAAAAGCAGGTTTCGCTCAAGTAAAAAAGCGATTGATTTTTTAAATTTTGTCCAGCCTTTCCTGCTATTCCTACCACTGTCTATTATATTGTAGTAGCAAACAAATATTATCAGTAATAATAATGACTTATATGCATAGTGCTTAAATAGTACTTCACATTTAAAAAAGTAAAATAGATGAGCAAATATACTTGCTTCAAGAAAATACCTAAAAATTATAATAATTTATTTTTCACTTACCAGCAAAATTTAGAATTATGTTTAGGTTTAAGACCACAGTGTAAACGATTCTCATTCTTTTAAAATATGGGAAATAGACTAAAGGAAAAATTTGATAGCAGCGTAAGCTAACAATATTCTGATGTTTCGTGCTTACATATATATTGCTTTAAGATATTTGCTTATGTCCCCTTTGCAAACATAATTCGCGCATTCGGATTATCGCGCAGCTTTGTGAAATAAAACATTTTAATCAGCATTTTAGTTTTACAGACGCTAAAATCTCGCACACGTATATTTGTTTTATCTTGACAAACTTACGTAATTGATATTGATAGTAAACTTATGCATATATATTATACTACCGTGATATGCTCAGAGACCTTTTTCAAAAATTCGTTAAATTTTGTTTTTTGAGTTATAAAATATTGAATATAAACCAAACAGGAGTGCAATAGTAATATTGCATCTAAAATCAAACCGAAAGGCCTATGACAAACCCACCGAACGCGTTCTCGGGTTGCGGATAGAAGGTCCCTGTACCAAGGGGTCCTGCTGAATATGGTTACAAAAAATTAATAGGCAGTCGCAGACAACTGTCCAGGGGTGGTCCCGAAGGAATTAACCCTCAAGCGCAGGTGTGAAAACCGTGCCGAAAGCTGAATGGCACCTGGGTGAGGTGTCTATAACGATGACTCTGAGATACCGGGTGACCTCTAAGAGTAAGACGCCTTATCCTTGTATGCGGGGCTCTACAAGGATGGATGAACCCTTCACCCTAGCCTCTTGTGGGAACAACAATGATAACACCAAACATAGTTGCAGTAAGTGCGGTTTAAAACAACCGAACGCGCAGGGCTCCCGACAATAAGTCGGACAACAATGCCGACCACTCTACAGCTGGGGGAGCCAATGAAGATGGAGTCGGTGTGGTGGACGCTTTTAGGTGGACGGAGCGGCAAAATCACGACTTGCTAGAATGCTACGAAGCGAGTGTAACCCCTGAACGAGAGAATTACATGGCACGACTGCATTCTATGTGGTGCGAGAAACACCCAGAGCTACTGCACTTTTCGCGTCAACGCCTGCGAAAAACGTAGAACGAACATCGACTGTGTTCAATCCTAAGAAGGATGCACCTAAAAAAATTCAAAAAACTTGAGGAGCCTACTTAATCAACGAGCAAAAAATTCGTGGGTAAGGAAGAGACAGAAGAAGCAACTGGCTCCTCCCGAATCATACGAGAGGAATCAATTGTTTCAGCCTAAACCATTTTAACCGAACTCTTTAGCAGCAAGGATCAGCCTCAGTAAGTAATATCTTAGGTTAGGGGTTATAAAATTCCTTTTCTGTCAACTCCTTACGAAATTTGTGTCAAACGTATGGTTTAAAATATTACAGAAAGGCACAACATTTTATTTAAAATTTTTATAATTACAAAAAGCGGTGTCATACGAGAATTCAATCCTGTAAAGGGTTCATTTCTATGTACCACTTTCCTAGTTTCGAAACAAGACGGTAGTAAAATATGCATTTCAAATCTTAAAAAATTAAATTAATTTATTTTAATAGAACTTTTTAAACTTGAGGATCTTAAGATAGCAACATAAATTATAAGTAGGGACTGACTTATGGGTACCTTAGACATAAAGGATGCTTTTAATTTAACTTCGGTGGACGAAAGTGACAAAATTACTGAGATTTAAGTTCGGTGATATAAGTTATGAAGTTGCGTGTTTATCCTTTCATTTTTGTAAGGCTCCTTATGTTTTGAATTAGGTGGAGAAAATTAAACAAACATCGCGATACAAGATTAGGGGATTGGACCAATTTATCGGTACTTTAATAGCCGGCTTTCTTCGATCCTTCTTTAACTACTTGGGAAGCTGCTCGTAACTCTCAAAGATATCATGATTTTTCGACAAAGCACGGCTAGGTTCTAAATTATAACATTTTGTAACTTATAAACGCATTCTTTGGTCTTAGAGGTTTCATTTTGCGGCAGGCCTCATGGTCATCGCTGTGGACTTCACACTCGACGGACACGAGTTCGATTCTTACTGAAGGTGGATTTTTCATCGAATTTTTCTGTTTCAGGTTTATCAAGATTTTAAATTATCTGATTTGTTCGACTTGAATATATATATAATGAGAATGTTAATCATAATTTAAGTGGAAAAAACTGTGCCAAGTAAAAGTATTCGCTCCTAAATTACGTTCTTGTATTCAGCGTCGTTTACGGCGTCGTTTCAGACCTCGTTTCCTGCGTAGCTTTCGGCGTCGTTACCGATGTTGTATCCTACCCGGGATTTTTCGATTAAGGCCTAATTTTTGAATTGTTTTTGTTTAAACTTTTATTTTAATGCAAAAAGTGAGGAAAAAGTCGATTTTTTAGTTTTTTTGTTTTGTTTATCTTTCTGAACATTTTTTTCTACAATCAGCAATGCCAGACTTTATGTACGGGGGTGGTTGACAGCAAAAAATATAAAAGTTCTAATTTCATTGTTATAAACAAATTAACTTAACAAATAGTTTATACTATGGATTCTTCGTTTGAAAAGTACATTTTTGCGGTAAAATTACTTAAAACTTGAACTTGGAACTTGTATGGAAGCTTCTAATATGAACCCTAACGGTTTAAATTTTTTTTGCATCTTCTTCTCCGTCCTCTACACACCTGCCACAAACTTACTTGCTGGTGGCAGGGGGACCTACATTTTTAGATGGGTTTCGAACTACCAAGAGCGACAGCCTTAAGTACTTAGAGAACCTTTTTCCCTAGAGATACCGGTCCCACGACTCTCCGGAGATAAACAACTCCCTTGCTAGGCTAGTGTTCAACGCATGGACCACCGAGACTCTTCCAGAGTGCGAGGCGGGAATCGAACCCGCAAGAAGACAGAGTAGGTTCAAAATCTCCGCTTCAGCCCCCACGACCATCCTCTCTCTGTTAAAATTACTCCCTTTAATGAAAAAAATAGTACTCGATTATAAAAATCTATCATCTGATATTTTTTAATCTTGGAAATTTATCTTCCAATATTTTTTCTTATAATGATTGCAGCAAGTTAGATGATTATTCGAAATTAAAATAATTTAACTTTTCTTTCATGAAGAATTAAGGTAAAATAAGATAAATTTCTCCGTTTGCAATGTTTCAGTATTAAGATTGCTTAAAATAATCATTTTTTTCAATTTTAATGTTTATTGATTGATTCTCTAAATTGGCGAATTGGAAATTTCAATATAGAATTTGAAACAATGTAAGGGTATTTTTTGAGTTGATATTTAAAAAAAATTAAGTCCGTTCAAATAATATTCTAAAGATTTTTATATTTTTGTCGTCTGATAACAGATACAAGTTACCAAATTGACTTGCATGTTAATGGCCTTTTTGTGGACTTTGTGTGGAAGAGCGGTGAATTAGGGAGTTAGGAACTAATTTTTATTGTAGTTGTGGGGTTGTTGGGAAGAGTAGTTCTAGTAGTGCTGGGGGATATTAGGGGCGGCAACCTAAAACGGCCTTGAAAGACATCTGTTGGCTGCAGGAGATACTTCTTTGCACGAATAGATCACCGTTACAGACGGAAGAGCGGGAGGTGGGCAGAGATTACTCGCAGTGCATGCAGTGAACTCGAAGGGGACGAAATTTCCAGCAGACCACGACGGCTAGCTGGGCGTGGCCCGATGTCGAGTGGCGCGCCTGGAAGAGGGAAAGATCGGAACGAAGGAAACGCCAACGCAACGGAGAGAGCGTCTAGCGCAAGTGAAGGGGAGGATCTCTTAAAGAGAAAAAGAGACAGCAAAGGTAGTCCAGAGAAAACCGCGTAAAAAGAGGATACCGACACTTAGGTCACTCACTATAAAAATAAAAGGGCAGGCAGATAAGGAGGCTTTCGGGGTACTAACAGGCGAGGTCAGAGGTTGACATGGGAGAGGGCGAGAAGCATGGTATTTGGGAGTAAGTAAAAAAAAATCATAGTAGAGAAAATGTGAGAGCGTAGGAATGAAAAGGAGGAGAGAGCGGATAGGGAAAGGATAAGGGCAATGGAGTTAAGAATGAAGATTAATGAAAAGGCAGATAGGAGAAATAATATTGTAGTAAGAGGATTAGAGTTAAAGAGTGGGGGAGAAAAGGAAGGGGTGGAAGCGCTGCTACAGAGCATAGGTTGGGTTAAAGGCAAGATAGGGTAAGTTAGGATGGAGGGGAGAAAGAAGAATGAAGTAGCGGTTGTAGAATTGAAAAGCTGGAAAGAAAAATTGAGGGTACTGCGTAACAAAACTAGAATAAAGGACAAGATGGTTTTCATTGATCAAGACTTGACGAGAAAAGAAAGGGATGTGCAGAAAATTCTAAACCGCTGGGATAGGTATGGGATGAGGAAAAGTGTGTTTTGAAGGAAGTGCCGGGTAATTTGTTTCGTGGAAAGTAGGGGGCGGGCGTGAAGAAGGCCGGAGGAGTAGTAAAGTGCTGTACTGGAACGTAGCAGGGGTAAAGAAGAAAGATGAGGATTTCTGGAGATATGTCTAGGAATTTAATGTGGTGGATTTGATAAAGCTGTAAGTAGAGACAAAGGAATGGGATAGTGTAGAGCCAAATTTGCCAAGGGATTATAGTTGGAGGCTACAGGAGGCAGTCAGAGTAAAGAGGAAAGGAAGAGTGAGTAGAGAAATTGAAAAAGAGTTGGGAATGGAGTATAGGGAGAAGTCTATAGAGAGGAAGAGGGACAGTGCGTAAAAATGAGGGCTGTAAAGATAGGAGGGCTAACATACCATTTTGTGACTGTGTACAATAAGGATAGATGGAAAAAGTTAAAGAAAGAGCGAAAGACGTACTAGGAAAGAGGGATGAGGGTATAATAGTACTGGGGGGGGGGGGATTGAATGCAATAATTAGGGAAGAAGGGGGTCTGTACTGGGAAAGGGAGAGCTTCGAAAGGAAATCGAAGGATAAGGTAATAAATTAAGAGGGGGATATACTAAAACACTAGATGGAGGATAGAGGCTGGGCTGTAACGAATAGTATGATAATAGTTTAATATAGGATAATAGGATAATAGGATAATAGGATATTTCTAGGATATTTCCTAGGATAATAGGACAATAGGAATGATAATAGAGAACGAGGAGGGAGAATACACGTATGTAATTAAGATTTGCTTATCTGTGATAGACTACGTAATAATCCGACATCAGGTTTGTGGATAAAGGGGGAGGTTTTTGGAAGGCAGGGTAGGGAAAGAAGGTTGTTAGGGGAGATGGTGTCATAAACGAGAGAAGCAATAAAGAAGGATCAGGAGCAGTTGGGAAACGTTAGCTGTAAGGTGTAGTCGGATATGGAAGGAAAAACACGGTAAAAGGTTGTGTGCAAAAGAAGGTATTTAGAAAGAAGAAGAAAGAAATGGTGAAGCGGTGGTGGGATAGGGAATGTAAAGTGATGAAGAGAAAGGTTAGGATACTGTGTAAAAAGAAAGAAGAGGGAAAGGAAAAAGAGCGAATGGAGCAAATTTTTTTAAAATTCATTTCACGGATCGGACACACTGAACAGATATGAAGGGATTAGAAGAACAAGGTAGGTAGATGAAGAGAAGCTGAATGACAAGGAGATAGAGAGGCAGATAAGAAAGTTGAAAAGGTTTAAGACAGCAGGGCTGGACGGAGTAGAGCACAAAGCATGGCTTTTTGGTACACAAGAGGCAAGGAAGAGGCTGAAGGGGGGTAGTATGAAAAGTATTGCGGGGGAGGGAAAATTATAGAGAAATTATACTAAATGATACGGCGTACTGCCGGAGACGCAGGCCGGCCTTAGGGAGGGCAGGAGTACTATTGCCAATATTCACGTTGTCGAGCACGTGGTGGATAGAGAACTAGTCAAAAAGGGTGTTAAAGTGTACGCGTTTTTTGTAGATCTAAAAGGCGCTTTCCCTTCGGTGGATAGAAGGAGGTTGTGGGAGGCAATGTAAGAGAGGGTAGTGGAGAGAGGCCTGATCGAAAGGGTAAGAGAGGCATACGAGAAGACGAAAGATAGGGTTGAGAGATGAGGATGAAATCTCTGAAGGTTTCCGGATTAATAGGGGGTTGAGGCAGGGTTGCCCACTTAGCCAAACGCTTTTTCAATTTTAATCATAAACATTGTAAGTAAGCTAGCGCCTGGAGTTAGAGTAGGAGAAGTAAGGATACGGACACTCGCATAGGCAGATGGCATAGTATTTCTAGCAAAGAGCGAAGAGGCTTTGAAGCAGATGATAAAAAGGTTATGAAGATACTTAGACAAAAATAGGTTGGAGTTAAATCCGGCAAGTCAAAGATTATGGAGTTGAGAAAAGGAGGTAGAAGATATAAGGGAGGGGAGTGGAAGTGGAAGGGAAAAGCGGTACAGGAGGTGAAAGAGCTAGTGTACTTGGGCTTCCTGTTTCGAAGGAACGGGAAAGTAGAAGGTCATATAAGGGAGAGAGTGAGAAGAGCAAATGTGGGGATAGAGCAAGTATAAGGTCTAGAAATGACGTTGTTTGCAGATGATTTTGCAAGGAAAATGAAATTGTTTGATTCGCTAGTGATATGTATCTTATTTTACGGAGTATAGCTGTGGCGGTGGAAGATAAGTTAGCAGGTTAATAGGATACAGGAGAGAAATGTAAAGCGCACATTGGGCTTAGCAAGGAATACGCTAAACTATATTGTCAGGAAACAGGCAGAAAGAACCATTTTCGGGATTATAACGGGGAGCCGGGCGTGTGAATATGAAAAAAAGTTTTTAGAAGAGGGAGGAAGTTAGCTGGTTAGGGAGTTAGGGTAGGAAAAAGAGAACAGACGTAGGGGTGAGAGGGTGGAGGTGAAAAGGGAAAGGTATTTTAAGACGAATAAATTACAGATGAATGAAGTGAGAAGGATGCATGAGAATCGAAGACGGATATATGAGTTGGTTAACAGAAACAGCATGTAGAAAGAGAAGGATGCATAGGAAGAGAAAATAAGAGAGTCAACGTTTAACGGGAACAAAGTCTGCATTATGCCAAGGGAGAGAGCGCAATATTTGTGTGAGAAAGGAGAGCAAGGAAGTCAGGAACGTATAGCGAGAATGAGATGCGGATGCATAGAGGGGTATAATAGGTTTTCGCTTTCTGGAGTGAAGAGGATGTATGAATTGTGCGGGAAGAAGGATGCAAAATTGCAGCACTCGTTGGAGGAGTGTGAATAGGTGGAAAGGAGTGGGATAAGCGTGGTGGTATTGTTGCATGAAACAGGGGACAAAAGGGAAGTTGCATGGGTAAAGGTGGAGAAGAAGAGAAGGAAGGAGGAAGAGGAATGTAGAAGGAAAGATTGTATATAGGAGAGGAAGTAGGTGTACGAAAATCGTATTGCGAGGAGAATTAGTAATAAGTAATGAAAAATAAAAAATAATGAACAATTTAAAAAGGTATGCAGATAAGAAACGTAAGACCCTGATTTTTAAAGCGTGCTTCATTAATCTTTATTATTTTAGCTTCAGAAACTTATATCAAGTGATAACATACGTTGTACGCAGATTAAAAAAATTATAGATTCTTTCTTCAGCAGTTTGTTTTCTATGGGCAAATATATATAAGCAAAAAATTAAAGAATTTTTAATTACAAATGTACAAAATTAAATATATCTAAATTCTCAATTTTTAAAGTGGAATATTTTTTAATTTTCAATCTTAAAATTTAAACTTTTACAAAAATGTTTTGGAAATTAAATTATTTTAAACTAGAAGCGTTACGAAATAATACATCTTTAATTCTAAATCTTCATATATATATATATATATACATATATTTACCACTCCTCTAACATTCTCTAAGTTCCGTCTACAGCCCAATTTTAAATTGATTAAATCAGAAAGGAAAATTGAGAAATGGTGCCATTTTAAACAATAGAAATTTTGTAATGAATGAATGTTCAATTGTAAATTAGAAAAATTTAAGAATTTCGAATTAAAAATGTTTAACATTGAACTATTCCTTAAGATAAAATTATAATAATAATTTAGTTTAAATAATTTCATATAACTTCCAAATAAAAAAGTATTTTAAAATAAAATCTGGAATAGGCTAAGGTCATTTTTTAGGAATATAAAAGTTCAGGAAAAATTCGAGTAAGTTTAAGAGTTATTTAGAAGTTTTGATTTAAAGTGTAGATTTTCACAGTATAGATTTCGAAAACAAATTTAGAAGCTCTCTTAGAATTTAAAATTTTTTCAAGAGAACATGGCGTAGTAGTAAGTTTGTCAGCAGCCGTAGAATTTGAATTTTGCGGATTTAAACATTTTGTTATGGTCTCACATGTTTGTTTTTTGTTTCCCATTGAAACATCAACGTAACCTAGAGCAGCTGTGTCTAACTTTCTTTCGCCGTGTCGTTTCAGTGCTACCATATCTCCCCCCATGTCAACCAATCGTACGGCATAATAGCTATTTCATTTTTGCTGATAGAATGCTTAGTGCATGATCCCACTTTAAAATTAATTAAAAGCCTATCTAGTTTATTTGATTTTCATAAATTAATTTAATTTTTTTACAATTTTGTACAATTCTCCAGCTATGACAAAAGACGTCATTACCGAGGTTTTACCTTGTGAAACTTTTATAAAAAAAAGACTCGTGATCTAAAAGCAAACTAAATTTCAAGTGTGTGTCCTTTACAAATAGGAATGGCAACAGAAGCCGAGAAAAACAGTTATGTTTGTTGAATATCTGTATTGGTTAGCGCGCGAGAAAAGAAGGAGGTAGCAGGTCCAGGGGCGTAGCCTCTGGTGGGAGTGCAGGGGCCAAATTTAACAAAAATCCAAACAGTAAATTTACATAAACAAATCCAAAATATAAATACAGAACAAAAACGAACGAAAAAACATATTGAAAATAAAAAAGCTTGATCAAATCTTATTAAAATGAAGAAAAGTATTAAACAAATTTGTTATAATCCTTACTTGTATGTCTATGTAACTATTGTCTGAAATATTGTTGCAAAATTTTCAGATCTGCTCTGACGTAAAAACTTTCGATTTTTGTAAAAAGTGTGTAAAAGAATAAATGTTTCAGCTTTGAGAAATGAAAATTTAGCGAAGAGTGATCAAACTTAAATCCTTTAAGGTTTCATTAGAATCCGTATAAGACATTGCCTAAAGTCAAGAAATTAGAACTTGTGGTTAAAATTGTCAAAAGAAATGGTCTCCACATAAATTTCAAATTAAATTTTTAAAAAATGACGTTAGGTTCATCAAAAGTAATATTAAACTTAAATCCTTTAAGGTTTCATTAGAATCTGTATAAGACATTGCCTAAAGTCAAGAAATTGGAATTTGTGGTTAAAATTGTCAAAAAAATGGCCTCCACATAAATTTCAAAATAAAATTTTAAAAAATGACGTTAGGTTAATGAAAAGTAATATTTGGGGGGGGGGCAAGAAATTCAAATTTGAAATTAACATTGTGAAAAGCAAAATTTTCAAAAATGTTGTTCAAAAAAGGTCAAAGTTTTCAATAACAATACAAATTTGCTCTCTTATTGTTCTTTACAACAATGCGCGTACGCCTGTCTTATAAACTTGTTAAAAACAAAAGTAGCAGTTAGCAGCAGCAAAATTTTCCATTTTGTCAATCACCACCTCGTATTTTCTATTTCAGAAGGAATGAAAGCGGAGCTTGCTAATGATTCCTGACAAGAAAATTTTAAGATTACTAATATAATACGTAATGGATTGATGAAATAAAAATCGTATTGAAATTTTATGATACAAAACTCCATCAACTCTCTTCATAATAATTGCACGTTTCGGCAGGTTTCGCTCAAGTAAAAAAACTATTGATTTTTTAAATTTTGTCCAGCCTTTCCTGCTATTCCTACCACTGTCTATTATATTGAAGTAGCAAACAAATAATATCAGTAATAATAATTACTTATATGCATAGTGTTTGCATAGTATTTCACATTCAAAAAAGTAAAATAGATAAGCAAATATACTTGCTGCAAGAAAATACCTAAAAATTATAATAATTTATTTTTCACATACCAGCAAAATTAAGAATTATGTTTAGGTTCAAGACTACAGTGTAAGCGATCCTCATTCTTTTAAAATATGGGAAATAAACTGAAGCAAAATTTTGATAGCAGCGTAAGCTAACAATATTCTGATGTTTCGTGCATACATATATTTTGCTTTAAAATATTTGCTTATTTCCCCTTTACAAACATAAATCGCGCATTCGGATTATCGCGCAGCTTTGTAAAATATAACATTTTAATAAGCATTTTAATTTTACAGATGCTAAAATCTCGCACACGTATATTTGTTTTATCTTCACAAACTTACGTAATTGATATTGATAGTAAACTTATGCATGTATGTTATATTACCTTGATATGCTCAGAGACCTTTTCCCAAAATTAGTTAAACTTTGTTTTTGAGTTATAAAATATTCAAGCTGGACCAATCAGGAGTACAATAGTAATATTGCGTTATACAGCTATAGAAGAATTTCTATAGAAATGTAGTGAAAACGCAAAGCTATCTCTTTTCGACGAGCGTCTCAAAACATTAGTAGAATGGAAAGTAGATAGTTATGCATCTAATGTTTGGCTGACAAGGGGCGTCGTGATTTTATAAAGAGAAGGATTCGCGATTGCGCTGCAGAGCAGGGGTGTCTGAACATATCGAAGCAGCATGCCAACAGACATAAGGTATCAACATTTCAACTCCTGTTTTAGAAGACAAAGATCATTATATTAGATCCAATCTATTCGCATTTGCAATGCATAATAAAAAAGAAGGAAAGGCTGCAGCACTGAAACTGCTCGTCCACTTAACCGGAATTTACAGGCCAAGATCTATAACCAAGGTGAACTAAGATCTATAAGTATAGCAAGATTAGGCATGACGTAAAGACAGTAGAAAGGAATGTGACACGAGATTCTATTCATTTTAATGTGATTTCAGCTACAGGCCATGTGCAGGCAAAATGAATTGAACATCTTGAACATCGGGCAGCCAGTAAGATACTAGCAGTAGCTTAAAAAGCAGTAATATTGAACATCTGTCGCATTGTGAGAAGCTTACAAGATAATCGGCAAGTTAGGCACTAAACATATGGAGTATGGCCAAAACTGGGTGAATTTTCTTTCTGGAGGTACAGGCGAAGGGATTCCATCCCCGGATATCTAATGTGACTTTCCAACGCTTAATTGCGTGAGCCATCGAGGCCTAATGTATTATTATACTCATAAAGATCATATTGAAAAAACTGTAGGGCATGCGAAGAACCTTCACCCTTCGGCTTATTGTGAGGATTCAAGTCATTTTAATTTACATAAAGACACATGAAGTATCATGAAATTACTTAAAATCACATAAATTCGTTTAAATTGACTTAAATTGTGCTGAAGACCTTTAAATACCTTAAAGTATCTTGAAGTCTGAAGTCAAGCTCTCATCCCGTCGTTGCTCCCTTTGAAAAAAGTTCTTCGTAGTAGTATCGCTTTAATATTGTGAATCTCTTCTTATTGCTTCCTCATTGGGCAGTTTTTCGGCATTAACGTCATCATCATGGTATACAATCAAAGAAGCCCAAGTATCGAAAACATTATTCCATTTCCGAATCTGAATCATGCCGTTGCAGTAAGATGTTTTTCCATATGCTTTGTTTTTGAAATTCATATTAAAAGATAGTATTATCTTCGTATATGAACGATGACTTTACACATCGTTTAAACAAAATCTTCAAGTCAGGTTTACTAAGGGAAAAACATTCTAATTTGTCGAAGAAATACACGTCTTCTAGTAACTGCCTAAACCTCGATCTTATCTCGATCAATTCGTGAAAACTTCCAGATTCGTTTTTTAAGACAAATACAAAAATGCTCCTGACCAAAGAAAAGTTTACGGCTTTCATACCCGCAACCTGTAAGGCTATTTCTACGACTTTAGCTCTATATAATGCGGAGGACACTGCTCTCTAAGAATCCTCAAGCGATTTTTGTCGGATTCTTATTGATCTTCAACGCGAAAGTACTAAAATTATAAGAATCCCAATTCTTGCTATTTATGAACCAACTCTGAAAGACTCGTTCAGTTCAACGATTCCTGATGAATTATTATTTGGAATAGACCTTTTTGAGAAAGTCAAATCAGCCCAAACCGTAGAACAAACATCGACTGTGTTCAATCCTAAGAAGGATGCACCTAAAAAAATTCAAAAAACTTGAGGAGCCTATTTAATCAACGAGCAAAAAATTCGTGGGTAAGGGAGAGACAGAAGAAGCAACTGGCTCCTTCCGAATCATACGAGAGGAATCAATTGTTTCAGCTTAAACCATTTTAACCGAACTCTTCAGCAGCAAGGATTAGGCTCAGTAAGTAATATCTTAGGTTAGGGGTTAAAAAATTCCTTTTCTGTCAACTCCTTACAAAATTAGTGTTAAACGTACTGTTTAATATATTACAGAAAGGCACAACATTTTGTTTAAAATTTTTTTAATTACAGAAAGGCCTTCATACGAGAATCAAATCCTGTGAAGGGTTCATTTCTTTGTACCACTTTCCTAGTTTCTAAACAAGACGGTAGTAAAATATTCATTTTAAATCTTAAAAAATTAAATTAATTTATTTTAATAGAAATTTTCAAACTTGAGGATCTTAAGATAGCAACATAAATTTTAAGTAGGGACTGATTTATGGGTACCTTAGACATAAAGGATGCTTTTAATTCAATTTCGGTGGACGAAAGTGACAAAATTACTGAGATTTAAGTTCGGCGATATAACTTATAAGGTTACCTATTTATCCTTTCAGCTTTGTAAGGCTTCTTATGTTTTGAATCAGGTGGAGAAAATTAAACAAACATCGCGATACAAGATTAGGAAATTGGACCAATTTATCGGTTCTTTAATAGCCGGCTTTCTTCGATCCTTCTTTAACTACTTGGGGAGCTACTCGTGACGCTCAAAGATATCATGATTTTTCGACAAAGCGTGGTCAGGTTCTAAACTATAACCTTTTGTAACTTATAACCGCATTCTTTGGTCTTAGAGTTTTCATGTTGCGGTAGGCATCATGGTCATCGCTGTAGACTTCATCCTCGACGGACACGAGTTCCATTCTTACTGAAGGTGGATTTTTCATCAAATTTTTCTGTTTCATAGATATTGAAAGTAAGCTAGAGCCTGAAGTTAAGGTAGAAGAAGTAAGGATACGGACACTCGCATATCCAGATGGCATAGTACTTCTAGCAAAGAGCGAAGAGGCTTTAAAGGAGATGATGTTATGAAGAGAAAAGAGGTACAGGAGGTGAAAGAGCTTGTGTACTTGGGCTTCCTATTTCGGAGGAACGGGAAAGTGGAAGGTCATATAAAAGAGAGAGTAACAAGGGCAAATGTGAGGATGGAGCAAGTATGAGGGCTAGAAAAGACGTTTGCAGAAGATTTTGTAAGGAATATAAAATTGTTTGATTATCTGGTGATAAGTATCTTATTTTACGGAGTATAGCGGTGGCGGCGGAAGATGAGTTAGCAGATAAATAGGATACAGGAGAGAAATGTAAAGCGCACATTAGTGTTAGCAAGGAATACGCTGAACTATATTTTCAGGAAACAGGCAGGAAGAACCAGTTTCGGGATTATAACGGGGAGCCGGGCGTGTAAATATGAAAAGAAGTTTTTAGAAGAGGGAGGAAGTTAGCTGGTTAGGGAGTGTGGGTAGAAAAAAGAGAACAGACGTAGGGATGGGAGGGTGGAGGTGAAATGGGAAAGGTATTTCAAGATAGAGGAAGAGAGAATAAGAGAGTCAGCGTTTAACGGGAACTATGTCTGCATTATGCCAAGGGAGAGAGCGCAATATTTGTGTGAGAAAGTAGAACAAGGAAGTCAGGAACGTATAGCGAGAATGAGATGCAGATGCATGGAGGGTTATAATAGGTTTTGGCTTTCTGGAGAGAAGAGGATGTATGAATTGTGCGAGAAAAAGGATGCAAAAGTGGAGCACTCGTTAGAGTGGGTGTGAATAGGTGGAAAGGAGTGGGATGAGCGTGTTGGTATTATTGCATAAAAGGCGGGACAAAAGGGAAGTTGCATGGGTAAAAGAGGTGTTGCGTAAGGTGAAGAAGAATTTTAGGAAGAAGGAAGAGGAATGGAGAAGGAAAAATTGCATATAGGAGAGGAAGTAGGTGTAAGAAAATCGTATTAAGAGGAGAAGCTGTTTCTGTAAATTTCTTTTATTTTGAGAAGAGAATTTGATGGAGAACGATTTTAAAAATTTAGCTTTTAATTAGAATTAAAAATAAAAAATAAAAAATAATGAACAATTTAAAAAGGTATGCAGATAAAAAACGTAAGACCCTGATTTTTAGACGCCTGTTTCATTAATCTTTATTATTTTAGCTTCAGGAACTCATATCATGTGATAACATGCGTTGTACACAGATTAAAAAAATTATACATTCTTTTTTCAGCACTTTGTTTTCTATGGGCAAATATATATAAGCAAACTTTGTAAGCTGTTATCTTTACTGTTCACAATTAAAGAATGTTTAATTACAAATGTACAAAATGAAATATATCTCAATTCTCAATTTTTAAAGTAGAATATTTTTTAATTTTCAATCTTAAAATTTAATCTTTTACAAAAAAGTTTTTCAAATTAAATTATTTTAAACAAGAAGCGTCACTAAATAATACATCTTTAATT
>JAAAKG020015814.1:0-20650 GCA_010014905.2 Druon quercuslanigerum
AGAAACCTCATAGAGCAGTAGGTGCTCAAACTCTTAGCCGATGGGTTAGATCAGTTTTATCCCAATGTGGAATTGATAAAGAATTTACGGCGCACAGTGCGAGACACGCAGCAACGTCAACAGCTTTTAAAAATGGCTAAGATATAAATACTATTAGAAATACAGTAGGTTGGTCTCAGCATTCATCTGTATTTGCACGTTTTTATAACCGACGATTCAGCGAATGAAAGCTTTTGTAATGCCGTTTTTAAGAAATAGTTTTTAACTTATAGTTTAACAAAGTTTCTGAAAAAAGAACTTGCTTTGTTTGTAATAAACGATAATCTATCGAAAATTGTCTTCTCTAAATATCTACAATTGTAATTTCGAGAACGAGGCGGGAAGTATAAGTATACGATCAAACGAACTTACCTGTATGAAGTTCGATCGTAATCATACGACCGCCTCGTTCGAAGGGATTACCCCCTCCCAAATATGAATTTAATTCCCTTCCCTAAGTTCTTTCGAGTATCATTAAGAACTATAGAAAATTTTCAACGTAACTCTAAACTAAATGAAGTTTCAATAGATGGACGCAGGGAGGCGCTCTAGGGAATTCTTCTTTGGCTCTGAAATGTGTGGCAATCTAGCGGGAAGTAGCAAAACTACAATTGTAATCCCTTCGAACGAGGCGGTCGTATAATTACGATCGAACTTCATACAAGTAAGTTCGTTTGATCGTATAATTATTTAGCCTTATCATGATTCCCAGGCACTAATACTTTAGAAAAAGTATAAAAACTCTTTTAAAAGGGGATTAAATCAAAAATTTGATCAACAACCTGTCGTTAAATGTATTGTTTTAAATAATTGTTCAGAATTGACGTGCATTTTGTTTGAAATTGTGCAGGTTTACGGTTTCGTATTTTCAATTGCACAATGTAAGACCGTATGGAAACAAATTCCGACGTAGAATTGTTGCTTTAAAAAAGTCCTTGACAAGTTGCTTTAACAATTTTTTGATAGGTCTTGTAATTTTGGATTTCCTTTTTGAAAATAATATTTTGACAAAATAAAAAATTCGATTAATTTTGAGACAAACGAAGCAAAATATAAGAAAAACTTTCTGTAGGAACGTAAATGTTAAAAATTTCTGCAGATTTCCTTTGAACCATTTCTTGACATAAATCGTTATTTGTAGTAAATTGTAATAAAAGTTTTTGTGATTTGAAAAAAAAAAGATGCGAGATATTTTAAATGCTTAACAGCATACGCTTGTAAGAGATTTTCTTTAGGCGATAAAAAATTTCATAAAAAATCTTTCTGTTTTTGGTATCACATAAAGTAATAAACTGTACACTTAATTCTTTAAATACCAACTATAAATTGTGAATGAATCTATGAATTAACATATTGTACAAAATTGAAAGTATAATCTTAGACGATTTTATCCATGATCCTAGTTCGGAAATTCAAGGCATTCAAAATCCTTTTCAATTCCTAGAAATATTATAAAAGTTTTTTAAATCTTTAGAATTCACATAAAATCCGGCAGTAACTTAAAAGAATTTTAATAACAACGTTAAAACTAAAAAAAAAATATCTCAAAATACTTAAAAAAATTTTTGGAAAATTCTTTAAATATTAAAAAAAAAATAATAATTTTATGTATTAAAAAATTTCTTGAAATCTCTTTAAAATATTTTTAAATAAATCTAAAACACTTCAAATATTTTGAAATACTTTTAATTAAAACTTTTTTTAAAGTTCTATTAGAAAACTAAATTGGATTGTGATATTCCCTAAAGTATTTTAATTCAGAAAATCTTATTTTATTTTTAAATTGATTTAAACGATATTTTCCAACAGATTTTTTTAATTTACACTTAAAAATCTGAAATTTCCCGTTTAAACCTACAAAAAAACAGGTAAGAAAATAAGTCAAGGGCGTATACAAACTTGTGTACAGATATTCCTGGAAAACATTTTACTTCAAGAGATATTTTAAACTTTAGAAAGATAGAAAAAATAAGATAAGTAAACAGCGTAAAATTTCTGAAACGCTCCGAGATTTTTTACTGAAAAAATTGTAAAAAATAATATCAAAATTTGTCGAAAATTTCAATAAATAAAATGTGACTTGACAAAAAAATGACATATCAAATTTAAATGAACTAAACAATTAGAAATTAGTAAACCAATGTCTTAAGATCCCTGAGTTACAGATTATTTATTATTAATAAAAAAATTCTTTTAAAAGCGTTAACGAACCGCAATAATATGCAAGATTTAAAATTTAATAAATTCAAAAAAAAATATATCGAGTTAATTTTAACAATGCTTGAAAATATTTTTTAATACTTTGATGCCTCTTGAAACCTTTTGAAATGTTTTAAAATACATCGTCAAATAAGTCCCCAATTTTTTTAAATACTTTTAATTTTTCTAAAAAAATGTATAAAATTTATTAAAACCTTTACAAGTTTTATAATCTGACCTGCAGTTATTTGAAATGCATCACAAGATTCCATATGATAAGAAACATTAATTTTGAAATAAAAATACAAATTTTCGGCAAACTAAATTTCACAAATTGTAGCTGAAAGTCAATTCCGAAATCTGAAAAAAACATAATTATTATCAGTTTGTTTTTAGAGTTAAATAAATATAATTTTCTTACGATTTTAAAGAAAATTTAATTTTTTTAAGATTTATGAGGCTGCAAGTAATATTCTAGAATATTTTAAATAATTTTTTTTATATAACAGGATATAAGAAAACATTAGAAAAAGTTCTAGTTAGTTTTAATGGCACTGACGAGTTAAAAATTAGAAACATAGTCTATCTCACAACTCTCCCGAATATTACAACTATGGTGTCAAAAAAATCTGCACAAGTTCTTTTGTGATTGCAATACATAGTATGTTAGGCTAGATCCACAAAATAAATTTTGGAAACTAATTAAATGTTAGGTTTGTGACAAAAAAGCTAGCATTTCAACAGAGAAAAACTCTAATACTTAATCGTCGATACCTACGTTTCCAGATGTCGTAGGCTTTATACAATTCTAGAAGAAGGGATGATCAATTAGTGGCGTACTTTTATCTATTGGTTGAAGAAATTTAGAGTAGAAGGTTTTTTAAAGCAACCAGAGGATAAAGTAGAATTTTTAAAGGTAACGATTTTTTATAAAGATTTGTGACTAAATTACACTCGCAAATTATAGTATTGTGCCACTTTAGTATAAAGAATATCTTTTTATAAACTTGGTATGCAAAACAGAATTTTAGGGACATTGCACTGTAAAACTGTATTTTCAAATAAGACTTTGACAGCTTTTCTTTACCTGAGTAAATGTTTATTTCTGGAATAAGGCTGCCACTTATGTATTTTAGTAGTAATCAATATTTTATTTACAAGCAAAAATTAACAAAACCTAGTTGGGTACATTTAAGTAAGTCCACACCTAAAGTCAGAAATTTTTTGTTATTTTTCCTAAAGTATTTTAAAATCCACTTAAAACGCTTAAAATCTTTGAAGATCTGTAAAAAAAAACTTTTTTTAAGGCGACTAAAACTCATATATAATCTAAAAAAATCTTTGATATCTTCTACAATCATTCGCAACCAATAAAAATAATTTAAAATTGCTTTTAATTTTTTTGAACCATCTAATATTCGTTACAATTGATTGAAATTCTTTGATTGTTCTTAAATCCCTTAACGTTTGTAAATGTTTCTGAAAATATGTTAAAATAACTGAAAATAATCAGAAAACTCTTTAAATATTTTAAAATAAATCGAAAACTTTGGAATTTTTAACAGCTTTGTTTAAAAGATATTTCCCGTAAACTTCTTTTAAATTTTGTGGAAGCGTCAGAAATTTTAGTACTCAAATTAGTGCTAAAATTAAAGAAATAATAATTTTTGCGCAGATCTCAAATGCGATTAAAAACATTCTTAAACATTTTTAAAAAAAGTTGTTTCTTTTATAGGATTTCACAAAATATTAGAAAAAATTGAGCACAGTTTAAGAGATATTTAATACTTTTCGTAGCTCTCAGAAAATTTCTGATAATCTTTTTAACTGGCTCGAAGTAAGTCATTTAAATTATTTCAATGATACTTATCTGTTTCTTCAAAAAGTTTACGTAAAAAAATTTCATTTTAATGTTTTAAAAAATAGAAAAATAACAATTCTATAGAAAAAAAAAAATTTTTAAGGTATTTACGTTTTTTTTTAATATGCATACAAGTATTCTTAGATGACATTTTAGTACCTAAAAATATTCAAAGCTGTCGAAAATTAAGAGAACTAAAATTATTCTCGTACTTCACAGGTAACTTAGATTAGTGAATAAACGACTAAAAATAACATAATTTTAAAATCGTTTAAACAAATTATTTTATTCTTTTAATTTTCCTAAAGCAAACGTAATGCCTAGAAGAAGAATTTCTTTGCGCTACTCACCGAAAATACAAATGATTATTCAAACCAAACTAGAATAAATAGTTCAAAATCAGATGCAAATTGACTCAGTATTCTTAGGTAACCGAATAGTAATTTCAAACAGCAAAATGCTTCTTTAAATCTTTAATAAACCGCAATAATATGTAAAATTCACATTTTTTTATGGACTCATATGGAGCTGGTCATCCGCAAAATTGTTTATTGCTTCTTTTTTTCTGTGAAATTTTTAACTATATACTATTCACAAGGAATTTTTTTTAGAATATTTTGCTTTAAAAGATGTGACTAAATTCTGTGAAACATCCTGAAATATTTTTTTTATTTCTTCAAACTTTTAAAATACTACCAACTGTTAAATTTCGGGTTTGGTTATGTCTTCAGTCACCTCTATACTTTTTACATTATAATTAAAAAAAAAAACATTCTATTTGTTAAAAATGAAATACGAGTAAATTAAAATTAAATTAAGAATTATTATATTTCAAATGACATTTAAATTAACAAAATTATCTATTTAAAATAACACGTTAAAAAAAGAAATACTTCAAAACTTTGCATGAGGTGTGAACCGGTTAGGAAAAATGTGTTATATGGTGGTGTTGGAAGGAAAAATGTGGTATCTGGGAATGACTGAAAGGGAAAGATGTTACAACTGTTTTAAAGAAAAATAGTCTTTTGGATTAAAAGTTTAATAAGTTGCATTTTTTTTTCTTAACTTACAACAACTTATTTTTCGAAAATTCTTCTTTCAAGTTAAAAAAAAATTTGTAATTTTAGTCAAAAATTCAAATTAGATATTTGTTTTAGTGAGTCTTTTTTGGTTCAAATTCGACATTCTTATGGAGAATTATTCTTTATGATTACATATTCGTTTTATTTACGATGCATCTCTTCTGGTCGTATTAGCATCTTCATTCGTTGAAATGTCAACATATCCGCAGGTTTAAAATTAATTTAATTTGCTTTAGGACATGTTCCTTGAAAATTATTTTTTTAATGCAACCTTTTGTGCTTAAATATTAATGTTTTTTGTTCGAAAATTTCACTATACAGTTTAAAATTTATATTTTTAGGTTGAAAAATAAACTTTTTGGGTTAAAGGTAAACTATTCGGTTGCAAATGCAACTCTTTGATTAAAAAGACAAATTTTCAGCAAAACCGTTTACACTTAATATCAGAAATTTTAATTTTGAGTTTAAAAATTAACGAGTTTTTATCCAAGTAGTTACATGTTCATCCAAAAACATTATTAAACAAAATAGTTAACTTTTCAAATTATTAGGTAATTTTTCATCAAAAAAAGATAAAATTTGAAGAAAAATGTAGATACACAAATAATTAAATTTACAAATAAAGTCAAAATAGTTGGAAGGGGGGGCGAAGGCTTCCGGGACGGAGTTCCCGTGGGGTTTCAGGGGGCGAAGCCCGCTGTGACAAAAAATATAACACTCAATAATTCTAAATAACTATAACTAAAATTATACTTATCATTAAATGTAGGACCTGAGCTTCAATTCAGCCATAGTATTGCACAGTATACAACGAAATTTTATAAATTACGTGGGTACAATTAAATGTTGTACTGGCACTTTAAGTTGCGATGCGCCATTATATAATTTTCGAATTTGCAAGGAAAAATAATTTTTAATAGTGAATGGAAATTTAGAATAATTATTTATTTGTTAAAAAGCTTTTAAATACTTGAAGTCAAGCTAAAAATATCTGTGTAAAAAGAATCTTGGAAACTCATAAAACGATTTCTTTATTTTACAGGATATCTCACTATATGAGTTAAAATTTAACTCAGTTTCAAAGATATCTAAGACTTTTAAAAGCTTTCAAGAAAATTAAACATGTTATATAAATTTTCCGAAATTATTTTCAAGTATAAAATATATGTAATCTCTTCAAAACTTCTAAACTGTCTGAAAACCCTGTTATCTGTCTCTTATCGAATATTCGACTGATTTTACTAATTTTATAAATTACAAATTTATTTTATGAAAATAGTTCTAAATTAAGACACAAATTGTCATTTGTCGAAAGATTAAAATATATTTGTAGTAACTACTTTTTTTTAAGAATACCCTTAAATTTTTCAAGCAGAATATAATTGTTTACCAAAATTTATTTTATTTTACTGATTTCATTATGCTTTTCATCAGCAAAGATCACAAAATTCGTTTTCCTTTCATTTCTTTACATCCTTACTTGGTATGCCTTGTCTGCTTGTTTTGCCGGAACATGTCGCTTACACTTAAAATCGGTACTTGACAAATCTGACCAAACGTAATACAATCTAAAATTTAACATTTTCACTTATTGGGTGAATTCGCGATGAATTTCAAACAAGAAATTTGTATACGAAATAATTTGTGAAACATTAAGGTATTTGAATGTTAGATGGTATTCTTCGAAATCCCCTAAAATATTTGAGGATCTCTTCAAATCCTTCGAAATTCGCCGAAACCTCTTGTTTTCAAGGAAATTCTTTTTACGTGTATTGCAATTTTACAGAATGTTTATAACGTTATAATAAGTTCAAAGGTTTAGTAAAAATCCGTTAAAATTATTAGAAGTTTCTCGAAATCATTAAAAATATAATAAAACCCTCAAAAGTCCTACGAAATTATCTAAAGCTTCTAAAAGGTTTGGTAAGTTCTTTGCAACTCCATTAAATTACTGCAGACATCTTAAAATGCTTTTGGAGCTTTAAAATAATAAAAAATTTGGATTAAAGTTCGTAAATATCGTGTATATATAAGAAGTAGACTGTAAAAATATCATTAACATAAACATTGAATTTCGGTAATGATTTATTTATTTAATAAATTGCGATATAAAAAAGAATAACAATTAAATTTAAATTGTAATATATGAGGCCTCGAAAAGTAGATCAAACTGGTATTTGGAATTAAAAAATTAATTAAATTTTTAACATCAAAAGATGTAATTAAATGGAAACAATCAGTATAGACAATATCTTTCACAGAAAATATTTATAAAATTACAGAAAAAGAACATAAAAAAACTGAGTGAAAATTTTGTTGTGGGTAATTTTATGAATTTACAAAATAAAATCAATACCCCTTTGGATCGCCTCGTGCGTCATGATTAAAACTACTGTAAAACTGATCTATACACACCTTGATTTGGCACATTTATATATATAAAATCAAGGCCTAATAAATCGTCTTCTGTATCTCTGATCGTATTTGTATGTTGATGCTCGTTTACATCGTATGCTTCAAAATTTACCGCTGTATAAATCTTATTATTTCCAATTTTCATAAAAGCGTGTTTTGGCATATGAAGATCAGAAATATACTGGTGCTGTGGAGGAAAAACAAAGAGAGGTGCAGCATAACGATGGTGCTGATCTGTTTGTAGATGATAGTAATATCTGGGAAAATCTCGATTTATGTTTAGGAACAAGGATACAGTTGCAAAGGGCGTGGGTAAAATAGGTGCATTAAAAGTATTTCCGTCCCACATTGTTACGTAAATAGTGTTCCCTTGCAATGGAGGAAGTCCCGTTATTCCACCTGTAACTAATTTCGAAGGAAAAAATTTACATTGATGAATTCAGATTTTATACAGCTCAAGCATTTTGAAATTTTAAACAATAAAAAATCAACAAAGAATGTAATACGTGCTGACGAAAGGAAAACTGTCTTCTTCGAAGTAGAGGTAACCGAGGAGAAATGCTGCAGATTATTTTCCTTATTAAGGTACTAATTCTAGGTTTGTCTATATACCCTTCTTCGGATGACTGAAGTTGTGTGCGACTGAATAGGCTAATTACTTTGGCCATGATTTTTACTCACAAGATACATTTTTCGCATTAAGTTAATAAGTTGGTTTAAATTTGAAACAATTGATAATGCAAGCTACAACTACAGCGTGGATAGAAGGCAATAGTTAACGGACTCAAAAGAAATATAATATGTACCTTTCAGATTGCTTCAGATTGGAATAAAAGTAAAATTTAGAACGTTATAGTGCATCCTTTTATATTCTAGAACTGTTCGATGTAAATGACAAATTCTAGAATAGATGATAATCCACTTTACTCGCGCTGAAGGTGACAACAGTCACCTCTGGATGCTTTCTTATAAATACTATTTGCTACTTCACAGGTTTTTAGTCGCTTGCTTCCTTATGGTGAAGAAAGTGTCTTACAAGGCGACAGCTGTTTAATAAAACCACCTTCTGAGCTACTACCAATACCCTACTGACTTCTCAATGTTCAAGATGTTCAGTGGATTGGCTTGGAAGTAATGATCCGTTTGAATAGTAGCATCTCAATATAAAATGTGATCTAAGCAAGCTACGTGACTTTTCTGGATTCACATTTTCGGACGAAGCAGAGGAATTCCCAAGAAAGTTAGATTACGCGGATATTTTTTCGGGTAATGACCTGAACTCAGTTTGTAATGGTTTGCGTTTAAGTTATTGCGACCACAAAGAGAAGCTAAAGCAAAATATCTTTTGCGCGCTCATCAATATAAATACTTTGGCCGAGTCCAATATGGAAAGCGAGTCAGAGGACGAGCAAGATGTTTAGAACGACTTTTTAAAGAATCAAGACAGAAATAATTCTGAGGTCTCGAAAGACGCAAACGATGACAAAAAAGTAGATGGGCCAGAAGTCGACAGATTTGCAGAAAGTTATTTTCGCAAAAATATCGTTACAAGAATTGGCTAAGCTTCTTATTTAAAGCAAGTCGGAACTAGTTACGTGAGAATAGTTAAAGACAGCCATACTTGCAGAATTGTTGACCAAGATATGGAGGCTTAGCCACATTCATTGCTTTCAAAAATAAAAAGAAACGGAATCTCTTCAGGAGCACTTTTTAATAATGCTAGAAATTGAATCTCAGGGAAATATTAAGACCGATGCTTTATTCGATCATGATATCAAGGGCTTAGGTAATAGTGCTAGCAACAAGGCAGTTTTATACAGCGCAAAAAATATTAGCGAATTCAAAGAGCAATTAACTACTTACAAAATTTTAGAAAGTCAAGTACAAAAGTCAATCCCCAGTCGGTTTAAGATGAAGATGGTGTGGATAAAAAAAAGTCAGAATCTACGAAAACTAAGGGCATACTTTTTTTTAATTGCGGATTAACGGGACATGTGCCCAACGATTGTAAAAATAAAAAAAAGGGCGCATACAATTTTCTATGCATTTGCATTAAGTTTATTGCGAAAAAGATTCTTTGGTAGATATGAGATTAGTTAATTTAAGCGAATCTCAATAAAAAGCTAGCGGATTTGGAGGCCAAAATATAAAAAGCATAGGCGTTCTTTCAAGCCGAAATTGTAACAGATGACGAACTGTATAATCTTTACCTTCATGTAGTCCTGAAGAATCAATGCCGATTAAGTGCATAATTTAATTAGGTAGATATTTCGGGTTTTAATCGTGTACAAAACTACGAATTTTGCCGACGTTTCGTGAAAATTGTAGTTCACTTCTTTAGGGCTGACCTGAAACTGAGGTATTAGGTCATGTTGTTCTTATGTATACTCTTTACGATGCCTGTGATTGGCCAGAGCGCCCCACCGTGGAGGCAGGACGCACCTGATTAGCCAATAAAGTCTTATTTAAAAAATCCTGGAGGACGAAAAGCCAAATCGTATTAATATGATAACCGTTGCCTCTATTGATGTATTAGGGTGCTTTAAGATTTCGATTGCTCCTCTATGTTTTCTTGGGAAAATATTGTGTGTTTTAGCAATGACGGTTGTTTTATCAAATAAAATAAAATGTCCTGTTTCGATATGATGTTCACCTAGTGCTGATTGCGTGAAATGTTTTAGTCTGACTTTACTCTTACGTTCCTTTATACGTTGGATCACCGCTCTCCTTGTTTCTCCAATATAGACTTTGCCATGAAAACAAGGGATTTTGTATACACTTGGATCACTGAGAGGTGTCTTTTTGTTTATAGAATTGTTTAGAAGTTGTCCTATTTTCGCAGGTGGTTTATATATGGTTTGGATGCTCTGTTTGTTGAGAATTCTTCCTATTTGTTCTGTGACACCTTGGATGTAGGGTAGAAAGGTGGTCGTTTTTCTCTCTTTTTCTTTATGAGGTTGTTTTGAATTGTTTTCTTGGGTGTATTTTCTTATTCCTTTATCAAATTGTTTGATTTTGTAATCGTTCTGTATAAGGATTTGTTTAACGTTTTGTAATTCCTTTTATAAATTATCTTTATCTGTTATGGAGACAGCTCTGTCGCAATATATTACCAATAGCGAAAGTCAGAGCCGATAAAAAAGCGGAGAGATAAGGGGGGGAGAGGAGAGATTAGGATTGATGTCGGTCGGATTGACGATGTCCTTGTATGTAAGAAAGCCGTAGACCTTTTATTGATTTATAAGCCGAATCAAACAAAGAGTACTGCTATTACGTCGAATATAACTTGGAAAAAAATTAACCTATTTTTGGAAGGCCTCAAAGCTTGCCGATTCCTAAGCGCGAAATCGTGGATAAACAGTTGGGCGACTGGATTAAAGGTGGAATTGTGGAGTCGGCTTTATCTGAATATGCGTGTTCTGTGGTTCTAACGAAAAGAAAATATGGTACTGCTCGCGTTTTAATTGACTATAGACGAATTAACAGGGTCATTGACAGGCATAAATACTTCATCCATCAATCAAAGACCAAATTATATCTTAAAATGATTCAAGGATTTTTAGTACTTTAAATATGAGAAACGGTTTTTTTTCATGTTAGCGTCAATTAAGAAAGTCGTCAGTATACATCCTTCGTAACGCATAAGGGGACATTCGTTTTCCTGAGCAATCTAATCGGACTGTGCATTTCACTTCTGTTTGCAGTGATTTGTAATTACGTTTTTCATCCGTTAGTTAACAAAGTAATTATTTTAGCTTGCAACAATGACATAACAATTTAAACAAAAAACTCACAATAAACGCTTGGGAACTTGCAAGCAAACTTAGAAATCGCCAGCGAATAAGACTTAAAGATAAACAAGACAAAATGTCATCTTTTAAAGAAGCGTATTGAGTTTCTGGGCCAAGTTATTAAAGAAGGCAAAATTTATTTTTTGCCTGATAAGGTTTTGGCTGTTATAAACTTTCCAACGCCTAAATCAACCAAATACGTTCAAATCTTTCGCGGGTTGACAGGTTATTTAAAAAAATTCATTATTCAGTACTCTTTTCTGGCTGAACCGATAAGTGATTTGCTTCGTAAAGACAAGGAATTTCAATTGCTTTAGATGAGCAGAAGGCCTTTCAATTATTAAAAGAAAAGCTAAATGATCAACTGGCATTGAAGTTCTTTGATAGTGTTTTAGCGATTACCCGATCGTGACAGGTTACACCCCACACACTGCCGGAATCGTAAGACTACTGCTATCTTACCAAATTATTTTAGTTATGAACGTTAGGGACTGGAAATTATTTATGCGTTAGTGAAGCTGCGTGTCTATCTTCTATGTGTTGCTTTTAAGATCGTAACAGACTGTTTAGCCTACCAGCAGACAATGCAGAAAAAGGAGGTGTCTACAAAAAATTGGAGGTGGGCGCATTTCCTTGAAGATTACAAGTACAAAATTGAGCATAGACATCGTTCACGAATGTAGCATGTGAAAGCGTTGAGCCGCTATCCGATTATGACGATTAGAGCAGACGATGTCACAACAAGAAGCAGAAAGACGCAACTGTGCTCAATAAGATGATGCAAGAATTCAGAAGAGTTTTGATTGTTAATGGTTCCTGTCTGCTTGCAAAATGAGATCATTCGATCAGCTCATCAGCGTGGTCACTATGTTTCGAAGCGAACGGAAGAGATTATTAAAAGAGACCACTAACTAGCATCTTTGACTGAGAAAGACGTATGGTTTATCTCCAATTGTGTTGCCTGCTTGATAGTCGCTTGATTTCGCAAGGAAAGTCGAAAGAAGGGGTTTCTTCATACTATTAAAAAGACGGATCTGCCTTTGCATACTTACCACGTCGACCACCTTGGAACCCTAAAATCAACGAGTAAGCAGCATAATCACATTCTCGCGGTGATCGATGCTTTTACTAAGTTTTCCTGACAGCTAACAAGGAAAGCAAAAAATAAGGGAAAGACAAGAAAAAAACAGGAATACCTGCAATTTACGTCACCGAGCACCTCTCAATATGCTCTGGGAAATCTCGTTTGAGATTTCCCAATTTTAGAGCTAAGTTTGCTGGTCCTTATCAGTTAAGTTAAATAATAAAGTTAAGTTAAACAATACTTATGATGTTAAGAGTAGGGAAAGGGAACGTTCCTATGAAGAAAAGTACCTGCGCGGAATATGTGAAGCCGCGGATTTCTTAGTCGTCCGAGGCGGATGACCATCCAGGTTGGCCGATTTTAGGATTAATATTTCTATGAGTATATGTTATTTAAATCGCGTAAAGCGGGAGACTGAGAATTTTTGTGAATCAGTTATAGACGAGTAGTATTTTTATTGACAGAATACAGGCTCTTAACTAAACAAGCTTACGAACACATGTTTCAAAGTCATAATGAATAATAATTTGAATAATTTCTTACACTTACTTTCGAAATACAGAATACCCACTAATGCGAGAAATAGAACTTTAGTATGAATTTTCATTTCTTTCTCAGTAAACACAATAATAGAAAACAGAAATCGCACCCTGTCAAATATTTCGTATAAACTGACACCAAAGATGTGCGTACAATTTTTTAACTTTTATTATATCTACCAGATAAGACCTTGTCTTTTACTAGTTAAAATAATTAGTGTGAAATCAGAAAGACTGTTGATTTCATATATAAGAATATTTCTTATTTTTTAAATTTATTACCCAAAGTACCTTTAGAATTATCCAAGATTACAGAACGTATTGAACCTTAATTAGTAGGAGAACAACCACTCAAATTTATACTTTTCTTTTTATATCGTAAATTATTTCTTTTTCAAATAAGTCTATTTATGTTTATCAAACATTGTCTTTGATAAGGCATCCATTTTTTAACGTGACTTTAAAATAATGTTGTGAATTAAAAATCTATAATTTAAAATTGCTGCATGCATTAGTATTTAATTTGAACATATTCATTGTCAGTCACTAACATTTATTCACTACTTTATTATATTTAAAAATCTATTTTTTTAAATTATTATATCAGAACTGATTTCATGTATTTCATGACACTCAGAAAAAAACTGTGTCGATTGTTACTGAAGTGAGGCTAATGTTGGGAACTTGGATTTATTTTGCATTGAAAAAGGAGCATGAAGTTCTTGCCTTGAAAATGATCTTTTTATCTTTATGAGATTAAATTTAAGATAAAACTTCAAAAGCTGCGTTGCAGAAATTTTAGAGTTATGCTTCAACATTTCTAGGCCATGCCATAGGTTGCATTCTAGATAACAAATTCGAGTTATTGTTGCACGCGATAGAAATTTATTACGTTTGAAAAGACCAAAAATACATCCGTTAGGGGCTATTAATCGTACAATTTAAGGATCTATCTAAAGGTTTTATAAAAATGTTTCTTGCCCTTTTTTTAACAAGTAATCACATTTCAAAGTCAGCACTGATTTTCAATAGTACTTTTGCAGTTTGCACTGCCAATTTCATAAATTTTTTGAACTAACCTTATAAATTTAGAATCCTTAAAATCTTATATAATCTACTAAAATCTTCTCAAATATAGTAAGTATGATTGAAACTCATGGACTTTTTCTGAAAGTTTAATAAATCTTGTACAATTCTTCAAAATATTTTGTTATGCTCCGCAATTCCTTGAAATTCTCTAAGACTGATTGAAACCTTTACAAGTTTTCTCGTATGACCTGCAGTATTTTAAAATCCATTAGAAACGCTTCACACCTTACAAAATCGGTAAAAATCTTTCTAAAACTTCTTAAACTGGTTGATATTTATGGCTGTTCTGTAAAATTTTTTTATATATTTTAGAGTTCTCTGAAATTTTGGAAAATCTAACTAGATAGTGAACCCTCATTTGTATCATATCCACCGCAACGCTAGAGAAAGTCTGTAACGCGTTCTTTTTCATATGTCTATGGAGGCTTAAAAACATACACCAAAAATTTTTATTTTACAGAATTTTACAAAACATTAGGAAAAATTCATGTCAGTTTTAAATATACTGACTTTACGAATTTATAAAATAAAAGTAAGAGCTCTTTGAAATCTTCACGACCGTCTTGATAGTTGCACGCCTAATCCATCAAATAACTCTTACCAAGCTCACAACTAGTGTAAAACTGATCTGTACACCCCTTTGTTTGGCAATGCTATGTATACATAATTGGCTTCTGGGAAATTAGCTTGTATACCTTCACCTGCACTTGAATTTGTAAATTCATCATTAACGAACTGTTCAAAATTTTCCGCTGAATAGAGTTGGTTATTTCCTATTTTCATGGCTGCGTGCATCGGAATATGAAGATGAGGGATATATGGGGGAGATGGACCTAAAGTATGGAGCCGATCAGCATAATTATGAAACTGTGCCGTTCGTATATAAAAGAAAGGGCTGCCCACCTCTACATTTCTGTTGATATACAAAGGTACATATGTAGCGGCCCTGTTTACGATCCACCCATGATAAGTATTGCCGTCCCACATTTTTACGTATATTCTGTCTTCATCCAACGGAGGCAGTCCTCTTATTCCACCTGCAGCTAAGTTTGTAGGAAAAAGTCAAGATTAGTGCATAAAGATTTTGCATAGCATGAACTTTACTTTTTAAAAATTTAAAATACTTAAAGAGAAAATAAAATGTGCTAAAAAGTGTAAAAACTAGAGGGGTGGAAAAGATTATTTTTTCCATTCAAGTATTAGTTTTAGGTTTGTCCCTATACTTCCGTTCGCTTGCAACGAATTTGCTCATTATGGTCGACATGATTTTTGCTAACAAAGTACATGAAAAGTTAAGAAATTTACTGAAAACTATTGTCAGAAGTAAATAAAGATAGAGATTTTTATCAGGCGCTGCTCACTTCGCTCGCAAGATTAAGCGCGCCTAGGGCAAGCAACTATCGGTTCTGGCGCTTCGTGCCCGGTAATATATTGATCTGGTGCTACTTACTGGATAATGTAATTACATCGCGCTCGATCTTTGTACTTCTCCTATATTTGTAACACAGCTTAAATAAACACATTTTGATCACGGATCTCGTGCTCCGCGCTCAATTTTGTCCAAAATGTGAATTTGTCTGCAGTATATTGAACTCTATTACACAAAAAGTATTTTGCAATTGTGTACGTATATCGGTCTGGGACTGCCTACTCAGATATTGTAAAATAATATACAAATTTCATTATTCACAATAAGTTATAATATTTGTTTCTAATTTTGCGTTAACTTTTGTTGTTAGCTTACACGAAAAATGTATATCATTTCAATGAATTTATATTATTATGATTCGCAATATGCATTAGTATTCAAACAACTTTATTTGTATTGTCTTATCTTTGTAATTAAGAAAAAGTTATTATTAAACATTTTACTAAAACTTGTGTCTTTTTAACATTAATTTAATTTGTTTATTTTAAATGAGATAATTAAGATTTTATGAGACGTGAAAAAAACATGTTATCTATAAGAATACTTAATTTACGAGCGTATGAATTTCTTTATTAACCTTTTCGTATCTTAAAAACAAGAGGCTATTAATAATGGATATTAAATTAATTATACTTTTTAGGACTCTGATATACTTCATTTTTAGATATTCTATAATAATTTAGACCTCAATGAGAACACTTTGCAGTTGTGTAACTCTAAAAGCTTAAAAAGGAAAATACTTCTTGTGAAGTCTCACAATTATTTAGCTTCAAGATGTTTTGTTACGTTTTTAATCTTTTTTGCACTATTTTGAACAAGGTTAAAAATATCTATTTTGTTTTTTCGGAAGAAAATTATGTTACAATCTATGACATACGTAGTAACATTGTAGTTTGGGAATAAGGAAATTTTATATTTGAAGAAAGAATGTACTAAGTACTCTAATTGAATTGCAAGACCTTCTAACTGACGAAGTGGGCTCGTTTCTTATTGCATGCGGTTTAAATTCTAAATTGAAAAATCTAAAGCCGTTTTCTGATATAATAGTTTATTAGACACTGTATTGTATTAAATAATATTTCGTCAGAATAACCGCTCGAGGTAATATTACGGAATTTTTCATAATTCTAACTGAATATGCTTTAGTCTTACGGAGAATTTCGTATTACTAGGCAGTTTATATGTGGTATAATAATTTGTGGTTCCATAGTCATCATACATAACAATGTTATTATTGCGTAACACTTATGTTACATGTAAAGTTTAGAAACCAAATAATGCAAGGAACAGAACTTCAGTATAAACCTTCATTTTTTTTAGAAGACACTATGATAAAAAACAGAAATCGGCTCTTTTAAAGCATCTGGTATGAACCGGCACCATAAACTTCTTTCGTACGTACTAACTTTAATAACTTCTACGTGATACGAAAAAGACTATTAATCTCAGATTTACGTAAAAATATTCATATTTGTTACATTTATTGACCATAGAACATTAACAATTTTTATATCTTGATGACAACATTGAAATTAGCTACACATACTTTACAAGTAAGCGATAGTGTCATCTACCGCAGCATGCCAATTTTCCTCATTCGAATTAATCTTTACGCTTCTAATCTAGGCGACTTTTGTTTTCTTATTCTATTAATTTTTTGGCCTCCAATTTGCCAATTTTACACATGAATTCTTCCCTTCACTCACATTCGCTCCCCTAACTCTCTCCAACTCCTTCATCCACTCTTCTCCTAATCCGAGCTCCCGTAAAATCTTAATCACATTCTCTTGCCAGCTTACATTAGCCTCCATTTTTCTCCTACATCCTTTCCTACATCTTCTTCCTAATAGATCCCCTGAATCACCTTGTTTACCAATCTAAATATTGCTATTACAGTCCACCTTCTCTCTCCCTATCTATTTTATAAATACTTTGTTAAACCTTTCTTTTTTTTGAACTTATACCATTTATTATATTTTTATCCCTTAATCAACCCCATTATTCTATCAATTTTCTTTCCCTGTCCTTTTTTGAATAATTCATAGTTTACTCCACTCCCGTCTTCTGTGTCTCTAGCATTCAAGAACTTTCTTTTTTTTCCTCTACATTTCGTTAATTCTATCACCCTCTTTCTCTTCTCTCTTCTACCTTTTTCCCGTTCTAATACTTAATTTATTCCGTTGCGCTTCTTTTCCTACCATATATGCTGGTGTCCTCTAATCTACCCCTAATGTCGAATTTCTATACCTTTCTTGTAAACTCTCAATATCTTTCATTTCTTTCCATCCCTATATCTTTGCCCCAAAACTTAATGCCAGTCATACACGCATATCAAATAACCACATTCTCCTTCTCCATTTTTTTAAAACTTCTTTTTCCTTTTTCCCATGTCCGTTTCATTACCTCTGCTACTTTTTTATCCTTTCTTTTATATGAGCTCTATGATCTCCATTGTTTTCCAAAATATATCCTCAACGTTTAAACTCCTTTACTTCTTCTACCTTTGTCGCCTTCCAACTCCGCGTCCATTCTTTCTGTCTCTCCCCTCCTTTTCTAAACCTCATTATCTTTTCTTTTCTACACTTTAATTCAGATTTTTCCCATCTTAGTATTTTTCTAATACTGTAATTAATCTACTGATAGGAGTTTTTTATTAATCGGTATCAAATTTTTCTCTTATATTCTTTCGGCTTCTGGGGAGGTCGAAAAAATATTTAAGCATGATGGCGGAAGGGGAGGGGGGTACAGTTAATAAAAATACAATCAAGTGTCATAAAATGTATAATGCTTACGAAAATACATTGTTATTAACAAATGGCTCTACATATTCTTTGGACCTTCAGACAGGTCGTAAGAGCATCATAGGGGATGTTGGACGAGCACGGTAGTAGTTTTGAATAATTGGCATCACATTTTTAACAAATATTTGTTGGGCTCCTGGACAGATCATCAGAGCATTAGGGAATTAGAGGATAGGGGTGGGGGACACAGTTTTTTAAATATATATAATAAAGTGAGCTACATCATAAAATGCTTACAAAAATAAACGGTTTTTAACATTTGGCACCAAATTTCACACACATATTCTTTAGGCTTCTAGATAGGTCGTGAAAGTATGGGGTGATAGGAGGGATCAAGATGGGGATGCGCTCAGCCGCAGTTTTTAAAATATCGGCATAAGATTTCTCATACATATTCTTTGGGCTCCCGGACAGGATTAGAGAATTTGGTGGAAAGATGGAATGGCGGAGGCTAGTTATTGCAACCGACTGCATAAATCTCAAATTTTTAAAGTTTTTTTGCAAAACATGTTTTAAATTTAATGACTGATTTAAAAATTCTAAATACTGGATTCGATTACTCGAGTGCACTGTTTATAATTAAAAACAATTACCAGTTTCGTTGTACTGTATTAAATATCAAGAGTAAACATGGAATACAATAAAAACTTTGAATTTAGATGCTAAGATAATTAATAATTCTAGTTAGTCTTAAATAAAAAAAGTTCTTCATCATGTGTTTTAAATTTTCCCTTTTTAACTTTATACAACTTTTATTGCATTTCCGTTCGCATTCAAATTATAGCATCAAATACAGCAGCCCTTCCGCGGCGGCGGAGCTGCCGCCACAGTGCACACCTCTTATTAATTATAGTCAGTAGACGCAAAAAGAATTTACTGTTCAGATAATTCTTAAAACTTAAATAAGTAGGGCTTTGGGCAGGAAAATGCTTAAAGCCCTGCGAATAACTCAAAGCTATGACTAAAAAACTTTTCTGTTTACGATATTCTCCCCACAAAATATCCTATAGAGGAATATCCACACTCGCTAACGCGATCAATAAAGAAAAATAAGATAGAAACTAAACCTGACATTAAATCGAAGGCAACTAAATGAAGTAAAAATGTGAATATTGAGGAAAAATTATTGATTAAAAAGGATGGAGATAGAAGAAACATAAACAGAAAATTAAAATTCGGAGGTAGCATTAACCTTGAAAGCACTACAGAGCATAAAAATAGTAATTTAAGGTAACAAGATAGAAGAATTTCCCTAGTACATATGAATCTTAACCAATCCTAAAAGACCGAAAATGCCCAAGACTGCTTTAACAAATCCTAAGAAGAATATCCCTATCTCAATAAGCATCTCCACAAACAATAAGTTCCAACGCCTTGCGAGCAAACCCCAGCCACAATACTATTAAAGAATCAAATCGCAAAACTCAGTTGATTTAGCCAAATAAGGAATCAGGAAAACGGGCAAGGAGAATAAATTAGAGAAAATCTATTATATAATAAAAATTTCGGAAGAGAATACAAAGATGGCGATTGTATCATTTTGAAAAATAAAAAAGTAACCAATCAGCAAAAATAAAAAACGGAATCTTAAAAATCAATGAGATTTCGGAAAGCGATAAAAAAGATAAATAGGTTAATTTGAGAAATAAAGTGATAAAATTAAATAATATCACAAATAGTTCAGTAAAATTTTGAAGAACAAAACAATAGTCCACAAGAAGTTTGCGAAGGTTTTTAACTGGATTAGAAAATTGTGATTATCTCTTAAATTCGCCGAATGTGATTTAAAAAATAATGTTTGTAAAAAATGAGAAAAAAACTAACAGGTACGAATTCCGCACGAAAAACTAAACTTCGAAAAAGATACTTTTCATTATCATCATTATTCACATTTAACCTTCGGCGGCAATAACGGATACATTCATATGTATACCACTGAAATGAAAAAGCATAAAAACCTTACGCATCAATATTTATTCCTGGATCTGACGTTGTTTGTGCCTATTAGACTACAAGCGCTGTTATCCAAGCATTAAGTAATATATAGCTGTGAGAAACAGATGCTATTACTTATGCGTAATTAGAAAATAATGTACTTCCCGGGGATTTAGGTTTGAAATTGTTCAGCTCTGAAAAGTGACATTATAGTTAGAGATTTGGTAAAATTTGTGCTAAATGAAGTTGTTATGTGTCAAAGTATTAGTTGAGAGTTACTGGGAAATCTATGCAAGGGGCCACTCGATTTTCACTGAATTTTCTAAAAGTAAAATTGAGTGAAGGTCCTACGTGACCACTTGACGATTTCACAGTTTCAGAAACGA
>JAAAKG020015825.1:0-20650 GCA_010014905.2 Druon quercuslanigerum
AATAATCATTTGTCATTGTAACTCTGACATAACCTCTGAAATTATTGATCGGAAATTGGTTCAAATTAGAATATTTTTATTCATTTTTTTAATAAAAACTCGTTTGTCACATATATTTGATGACATGAAAATGACAATAGCATAAGGACCAGTTAAAGATGGCACTGAAATACGTTATTTCAAATGTAACAATGTGCTGACTTCATGTGGTCCTCATGCAATTGTCATTCTAATGTCTTCATTTATATTACAGCTGAATAATGAACACACCAGAAAATAGAGAGATTCTAGATGGGCAGGTAAATGTTATTTTTTTAGGACCTCGCTAGAAATGATAGATAGAGCCTGATTAAAGCGGCGTTACAGAACTAGTCTGGTCCGGCCAATTTTTCCCTATCAGGACCTAATCAGAAATAGGGGAAACTAGCCGGAGCCCTTTTAACCCCCGATCAAAATTTCTACATGGGAATGGCCGGAATGAGGCGTTGACCAATCAGCAACGTTCCGTGGAAACAATGTCGTTCTCGAGCCGAACTCAGCCGAAGCAAAGATATTATACTTATATTCGAAAATGACCATTTGAAGCCGTATAATATCTTTGGCCGAAGTGTGCGAAATTTTTAAGTTCGCGCCAAAAGGCGTTCGGTTTATTCCCAAAGTTGTCTAACACATGCACCGAAATGACCGTAACAAGGAATGACCGCTACACCAATAACAGAGCACCTTCGAAAAGACGAAAAAGTGCCTTCTTGTCAAAGGTGTCCTGTGATGGTGTTCTGGTCATTCCGGATTACGGTCATTCCGGTGCATGTGTTTGACAACTTTGGAAATGAATGGAACGCCTTTTGGCGCGAACTTAAAAATTTCGAACACTTTGGCTGAGATCGGCTAAGTTGAGATTCGATCCTTAGTGTTACCACGCCGGTCATTAACTCGTTTGGGAATATGGATCTGCAATTGGATTAATATCAAAGATTTTATGGCCAAGCAAATTAAAAGTGAGGAATCTGGATTCAGGAGGGTAAAGATTTTTGAAGCTGATACAGTCTGCCGTGCGCCTATTGACAAACATCCCTTCGCAAGGTAAATTGGCTTTATTAATTCGCTCGAATTCGCTCTTGGTGAGGTTCTTTCTGCTGCTCAACCTACTTTGGATTCTCCAAATGTGGAAAAGTAAGGCCCTCTTAAAGGTCATGTTCGCAAAGTGTACTCACTTTAGCACCAGTAGAGGTCAGAAAACAAAACAGCATTATTTACTTCTGTAATATCCCGCCTCCTGTTTTCCTCGCTTATTATCCTGCTTTTACTTTCTCATCCTGCAATTTGATTATTATTTCTAGTTCGTGCATGGAAGGTGTGAATTTATTCCATTTAAATATTTTATTTTTCTTAGACCTCACCCAAATTTTCATTTTTGTTTTTCTTTTCGGCCCCTGCTTTAACACCATTTCGCACTTACGGCCACAACAATGCTTATTAGACTTAAAGTTTTGTAAGCTCCACTGATTGCGGAGGATGGGCAGGGTCTGCAAGCAGGCTAGCTAATAAATTTATAATTGGGGCGAAATAACTCATAAATGGTATATAATACATTATTAAATTAAACTCTATTCCAATTTTGCCAGTTCTGGTGGGAAACCATATTTTCTCGATCTAGGTTCTCCGCTTAAAGGGATCAACCGACCTGCAGCACCTCTTCTTCATGGTTCGGCCAGTGGCGGGACGTCACTCTTGGCATTGGGTTGTGGCTCTGGGAATCAGATGGAACCATCTTCTCGACCCGGAACTTCAAAGCGACCAGGAACCACCTCACAAAAGGAGAGCCGCCTAGATTTGCATAGCAAAAGCGAGGATACGTACGACATCGATTTGGCTACGGGTAGTAATGCGACTTTTTTCGCGCTCTCGTCGGAAGAGCTGGCTATTGAGAGAAACAACATCTTTCACTCCAGTGACATCAGGGAAGAGGGCAGAGCCAATGAAAGGCTGTTGGGGAAGGAACAACTTTTTCCCTCCTATCCGGAACAGCTTCTGTATATCCTGAAAACGCCACTCCTCCCTTCCTAGTTTACGTGGAATGAAGCGCAAGGGGCAGGAATGTCGGCAAATACGACCCACTTGCTTTGTCAGTCAAAATCCGGAAGGTCATGTCAGGCCCGCACGAAATCTTTAAAAACGGGCAGAATCGGGTTAAAATTTTTTGTGAAAGGAGGGAAAACGCAAATACTCAGCTGTTGACATTCTCAATAGAACCTCGGATAAGGTCAGGCCAACCATTCTGTGTATGCGTCGAAGAACCAAGCAGGACGGCTCGCTAGTCGAGAGGGTGGAATTTGTCTTTGCCTGCTCGACGATTCCGAGGGTTATTTTCCTCTCTAGCTTTGGATATAACGTTACTTCGGTTATCCCTCCCCCTAAGAGGTGTTTCACCTGCAAACGGTTTAGACCTTTGGTTTGTGAATTCTGTGCGGAATCCCACCGTACGCAGGAATGTCCAAATAAACTCACTCCTGTGCGCTGTGCCAATTGTGGGGGTGGGCATATGTCCTCCTCTCGGTTATGAGGAATCTATGTTTTTGAGTTCGAGGTTATGAAGTTCCGGTTCTGGAACGACTGCGGGTTACAGGAGGCGGAGTCGGCCCTGGGCGAGCTGGGTTTCCGAAATCCTGGCGGCCGCCGCTCTTTGCTGCCTCAATCTCTCCAATCTCCTTCTCGCAGCCCTCAGGGTGCTCTAGCTTCAGCGGCTCTCCCCTCCCCTCTCCCTTTTGACACGGAACAGTTAAAAGGATTGGGTGATCCACTCAGAGATGCAGTCACCTCACTCTTAGATATGAGTCGTACGTCCGACTACACAATTAAAGACTTCAGGAACCATCCTTTCAAGGGCCCCTCCCCCCCCCCCCCCCCAACAATTAAATTAGAGGGGCTCCACACATAACCGGTTTTACATATTGTTAGGCCGGCCATCTAATTGTATTTGTTATCGTTTGCCTCTGTTACTTTTAGTGGTTTTGTACTGCTTCCAGATCGCTGGTTTGTTTGTTCCAGGTTTAAACCGAAATTATGAATCTGTCTATGAATGGTTGGTTTTCGTTACTATAACATTATTGAATAAATATTCAGTGCATTTATAATTTTAAACTCACAAATTAAATTCCTCCAAACGGTTCTGCCCTAAATAACTTTAAATTCAATCTTGGAACTAAATTAAAGCGACAGTAAATACTCGTGTCCTGGGCTTTCTATTATCTGATATTAAAAACCCAATTAATCTAAGGAGCACAATACAAAATTTCGCAACATCATAAGTTTAAACCGTCGAATAAACCGAAATAATTGATTATACTATTGGTTCCATTGGGTACTCAGTAAGTTATAATGAATTTTCTGCATTTTAAAGGTTTATATTCTAAATTTATATGTTTTACTATAAAAGGAAGGAACACTATTTTCTTATTTTCAAGACAAATCTTGAGGTTCCAATTCTAATTTAACAACTTCTAAACTATTCAATTTCAGCAGTTTTTCCATTCAAACACTTAAGGTAATCTAAGATAACACCAAACTGTAAAGCACATCTTATTTAAAAGGGCCAACGCAATTTCAATTCACAGATGCATAATAAATAAAATATAATTCTACAATTTGTTAACCCCAAACCAAAGAAATTTCCCCTTCAGTTGTTATTTTCAATAATAAGTGATTCTAAGAAAACTAAATTAAATTTTTTAACCCGGTGAATATTATTGTAAAAAATTTTACCGCCAGCGGTGAACAAATTGAATAAACTGTCACATCTGTTTGGTATACAATAAATAAAATTGAATTCTTCAATCTGCTAACCCCAATTCAAAAGAATTTTCTTCTTCAGTTGCTATAGTGCTCTACAAACATTTCTACTAAATTAAATTGCCTTTTACTTAAGTTTTCTTTTAAGTATTAAACTGAAAAGAGTTATCATTTTAGATTATTAGATTAGATTATTTAAAGTGCCAATGTTATCTCAAACCTAAGATCTATAATTACGATTCCCCAATTTTAAAGTTTAAAGCTTATTAATTGGTCTTAAATATATGTGTATGCCTAACAGGTTTATATCTAATAAGATTAAACTTGTATAATTTGTTACCTCTAATAGAAAGGATTGCTCTATTCAGTTGTGATAGCGTTCTTAAGTCTTTCTAATTAAATTGTAATTTGCTTCTACATTATTGATGTTTTCACAAACAATTAAATTTAAGTCCTTCAATTCAAATTTATATTTTTAAGACAAATGTAGTGATTAAATTCCTGCGTCTGATGTAATAGAATCAGGGCTCTACAACTTTAGCAGCTTTACCCTGTATCAGCCAATTTACCTTAAAGTAGCACATTAAAAAAAAGATAATGCTATACATCTTCAGTACTAATCTCAAAGGTAAACCTACCTACAGATGTATAATAAATTAAATTAAATTTGTATAATCTGTTAAGTCTATTGCAAAGAATAGCTCCCTTCAGTAGTGATAGCGTTTTCAAGCCTTTCTACTAAATTAAATTTACTTTCATAATAAAGGAGTCTTTTCGAATAATTAAATTTTAAGGTTTATAAATTAAACTTGTATGTTTTAAAATAAATTGAGTGTGTTTAATCCTCCCTCTAATGTGATAGAATTTAGGCGCTTCAACTCTTGCAGCTTTACCGTAACCCAATGTAACTCCGTTCAGTAGAAAATTGAGAGTTTAGTTTAATTTAAAAGGGCAAATTCAATCCCAATTCTAAGGATGCCTTTGAAATTACAAATAATTGCACTGGAAGAGCCAACGTTTTTATTCGTTTATTATACCTTACTTATTCATTCCCTGTGATTTGTGGAAATCAGGCTCCAGTTGTTCTGTTCGTTTCTGTATATAGTTCTAAGCGTACTATGTTTGGGGTTTTTTTGATTTTTTTAATGTTTTGGATTCCCATACATCTCTGAATCATGGCTGTTTCGAGGTCAAAACTTCGAGATACGTGGATGAGTGATATGGAGGCTGTGGGGATAACTTTTAAAATGCCATTTGGGAGGATGGTCTTTCTCTCTATTTACTTCTCTCCGGATGTCAGATTCACTCAAGATTGTTGGCAGGGCCTGATCGAGCATGTGTCCGACAGGGGTTCCTTAATAATGTGCGGGGATTTCAACGCCCAATCCCCTATGCAAGGCTCTCATGACACAAACTTTCTGGGTAACCAGCTATGTTCCGCTGCATTCGATAGTGGCTTATCCCACTTAATGACTCCGTTCCTACCTATATTTCTGGTCCTGGTCGGCTTGCCAAAAACTTGTATCTCGTCTTTTACACGGCTGCTCTCGCATCGATCTTCACTGTCCGGTGCGGGGATAATAATCACAACTCGAATGACGTTCCGGTCTTTGGAAGGTTGGAAGCATGTCCGTCCCTCTCCCACTCAAGTTCCAACAGATTCAAGATCAAGTTGCTGAACTGGAGTTTGTTCAACGAGAGGATGGAAGATCTTATTCCAGGTTTTAGAACTGAGCTGGGAGAGGGAGCCAGTCCTGCGTATATTTACGACAAATTGATACCTTCTGTCTGTGATTTTCTAGAGGCATGTGGGGCCTACAGACCGGATTCCCTCAACGGGAAAAGGTTTAGGCAACCCCTTTGGTATATCGCCGAATGCGAGTTGATCCAAACTAAAAGAAGCCTGACATGAAAGACGTTTTTGGCAAACCAGACAGATGAGGAAATGCAGGCCTAGAAGAGGGTTGCTAAGGAGGTTAAAGCTCAGCTCAGAGTAATCAAGCACCTGTCCTTTCGAGCTTTTTGCGAGTCTTTGGATCCAGCAACGGGCCTGTTGAGGATTTGGCACACTGGAGTGGTCACTGACCCGGATTCCCGTGTCATCAGAGACCTTCAGGAGGGGTTGGTCCCCACAGACATTCTTCCTCAGGCGAGGCTTGGATGGTCTGTCATATGAGGTCATACGGGGCTTCTTGGATCCATTGCTAAAGTTTTTGGATTGCCTGTTTAAAGACATGTTCCATTACTCCTCTTTTCCGGGAGTCTGGAGGGACACCCGTATTCACTTTATTCCTAAACCAGGTGGGAACGGCTACAGGCCAATATCTCTAACATAAACTTTCTGAAAATTATTCGAGAGACTAATTCAGAGGAGGGTGGAATTTTTGGCAGAGAAAAATGACTGGATGCCAGAATTCCTGTTTGTTTTCAGAAGAGGCAGATCCTCTATGGATTATGTAGCCTCAGTTGTTTCGGACATCATGAAGGGTTTCGGAGGAGGTGAATTCTCATTGGCTCTTGCACTGGACCTTAAGGGTGCGTTTAACGCCGTTTTACCTGAACCACTGGTCGATGAGCTGACGGACTTGAGAGTCCCGGTAAGACTACTTAACACAATATCCTTTTTGTTTAGCAGGCGAAATCTTTTCTTCTCTTCCGATGGATCTAACCCGAGGGTTTGTGGAGTTAGCGTTCGTCTGGGGATTGTCTTGTCTCCGCTTCTGCTTAACTTGGCTCTGAGAAGGCTCGGACAATACCTTCCAGCTGGAGTACGTTTGGCTATGTACGCGGATGACTTATTTCTTTATGGAATTGGCATGTGAGCAAATGACCCTATGACTGAAGAGTATGGGGCTCTCCATCTCGGTCCCAAATTCACATATTTGTGCCTTCACCAGGCGTAGGGGTAGGACTCAGGGGATTCCTATTATGCTCAATTAAATGACCATTCTGTGTCAGTCTAACCTCAACTATCTGGGAATAATGTTGGAACAAAAACTGAACTGGATCGCCCACATTAAGGCGGTTGCCGCCAAGTCCTTAAGAGCCTTAATATCCTCAGGGTTATTGCAAGAATCTCTTGGGGTGCCTCTCCCTGTCTTTTGCCCACTGTCCATAAAGGTCTGATCAGAAAGTGTCTGGAATGGGGGCCCCTCTGCTCTCTGGAGGCAGTGTAACTGCACTGAAAATGCTCGACACGATCCATCATGTCTCGCTGAGAGTTGCCTTGGGGTGTATGAGCTCCACACCTATCTCAGTGCTCCTGTCGAAGGCCTCCGAGACTCCTTTGTGGATCTGCCGGTACCCACTGGCAAACAGGTTCATCTTGCGTAACTTTTGCTGGAATGGGAACCCGCTAGTAAGGAAGTTGGAGGGCTTGGCAACCGGAGCTCGATTGAGAGGTCTTTACGGAGGCTATGGATTGCTCGGACCGACCGTGTTCTTTTGATGATTCTTGGAGTGATTTGCTGGCATCGATTTTCGTGGATCTGGAATCGGGGGGAGCCTTTAGGGAATTTGGCGCCTTTCTGTGCGGGCCACTCCTCTCCCTTCCCTCTAATATGGCGGGCTGGCATGTGTCCCCTACTTCCCCTCTCAACATTTTCCTTCACTTCCCATATCCTAAAGCTACTTTGCTTCCCCTACTACCCCACCGGAAATTCCTCTCAGTATTTACCTTCTTATCCCCCACCTCTACTTCCCTCATCGCCCCTCCCCCGTCACCACTCATCTTCTCATTTCCCCCCACTTACATTTCACTAATTTTTCCTTAATTTCCCTTTAATTTCCCCACTTCCCGTCGCTCTTTTCACCCTGATTACCCTACTTTCCGTTCCCTCATTTCCCCGCTTGGTAAAAGATTAGGACGGACGTGTGGACAAACTGAGACCAGACTGGAACTATAAGGATTTCTGCCCAGCGTTACGAAACCCTAAGAAGATGAATTCTAAGCAAAACGGTTGAATCAAGAACCAAAAGAGATGATTTCTAAACCAGAAATATAATAGTGTATTTTCTTATTGGGTTCTAATAATTTAGCTCTCCTTTAAGTGATAAGCAAAAAAAAAGTTGAATTTTCGTGAAAACAGGAGCAAAAAGACACAGAAAAAACAGAAGATAAATTTTACATCGATTTCCGACGAAAGATTCGCTGCAACAAAAATTAACTTTACAGGATAAACTTTAAACAAATATCGGTTAAACTTTCTTTTGTTTTTCCATGAAAACACATGTGTTTTGAAAAACGCGAAGTTGTCTGAATAAAACTTCATCCCTTGAAAAAATTTCATGCAAAAAATTTTATCAATGCTTTATTCTGTGGAGCAATTATTTAAAAAAAGGAAAAATTGAAATAGGCTAAGTAGTGTAAATTCTGTAATTTAAAAAACAGCAGTGAAACTTCTGCTTAAAGAAGCAATTGATGTTATTTCAAAATATAAATTGCAACGTTCCGCAAGAAAACGGCCCGTTTTTTTGTACGTGGCTTAGGAGACATTCGCGTTTTGTGATCCAGGATCTAAAATATAGATTTTGAATTTGCGATAAGAAATTATACATGAATCTATGCTCTGCACTGTAACATGATAGTATTTTAGTATCAGTATTTGTACGGCCCATCAACTTCAGCTCTAAATTTTTAAATATATGGTATAAAAGGAACATTCATTTTTGAACGAAACCTTAACTTTAAAATCTTAAATATAACATGATCTTCAATGTTCTTACAGGGATGGTTCGTTTCATTAAGCACAATTCCAACCACATTTTTTTCGAAGAACAAGAAGATATTTAGTGCAAAAATAAAAACAAATTTGAAAAAATTACCGTTTTCAACCAAATTCCCGGCTTTTTCCAAGTTTTTAAAATTTCTGCGTTTTTAATTTTATCGAGATTTTATATGAGTTTGTTTAGATTCCACGAAATTGGCGCCTTTTAACGCGAAACTGTTAAATGGCGTCCACTGATTTAAGGATACGGGGTTTCCCGGTTAGTGGTCACCCTGCTAATTTTTTATGGTTGAGGAAGTTTCTTACAATGCGATAGGTTTTTATCAAAACCATTTTTTGATTATTCTTATTGTGAAATTCCTGCACAACATATACTGGAGCCTTCTAGCTTGGACCCTACTTAAAGTTCTTAAGAGATCCTTAAGGATCTAAACACATACTTAAAAATATTTAATTATGAAATTTCGAACCGGGCCCTAGCTGGTCCCTATAAAACATATACGGGTTCCGATCAACGGGAGCTAGTAAATCTATATCTACACCTCTCTTCGTGTTTAAAGTCCAGGCAAGCCAATAAATGAGATCAATTCACTTGTCCCATACAGGAAATTATAACGCACATAGTTAAAAGTTTCACTGAAGGACATGTCTAGGAAATTTTTATCATGTAACAAAGCTTCAGATTAAATAATCACTCAAACACAGTTTCCATCAAAAGATAAATCGAATGAAGAATCGCGCAAAACTTTCCTTCAGCATATACAAAAACGTTTTTCAATATCAGGGTGACCGAAAAAAATTATTTTCAATATTCTCGGATTTTTTCCTAATATGCCTCCGGCGAATTTTTCGTTTTCCCTGAAGATTAACATTTAAAGACCAGAATTTTAAACTTGTAAAATTTGTAACAGAATTTTTTACAAATGGTACAAAACAATTTCAAATACAAATTTTTTAATTTCAATTTTATTTATTTCAACCAAACAAGATGGCATCTCCAACGCATAGGGTGAATTTTAAATCCAAAAAAGCGAATTTCCTGTACAAGTAGACGAATTTGCAACAAAACAGTTAAATTTTCCGCAATTTTCTACCTAGAAAGATGAATTTTAAACCAAATAGTTGAATTGTTAAACAAAAAAAGTTTTCAACAAAATACATGAATTTTCCGCTAGCAAAGATCTATTTTCGATCAAAAATGGAAATTTTATATTTTCATGTAAAAAATTAATTTTTAACAAAAAAAAGAATTTTCAACAAAATAGTTCAACTTTCAAAATAAGAATAAAATGTCAAACAAAAAAATAATTTTTTAACCTGATGGTTTCAAAGCCTACAAATTATCAACCAAAAAAGGATTTCAGTTAAATTTTCGACACCAAAATATTAAACAAATTAATAACACGAATATAATATAGTGGTTGGCGCACGATGCGTTTACAAAATGTTCTAATTTTTACCAAATCAATTGTTTGTTTTTCTTGATCATTGATATTCAAAGACCATAACCCCAATCTTGTACATTTTTTAACATATAATATTTAATAAACGGAATAGAACAATTTTAAATCAATGTTTTCAAATTTATTATCCTTGAAAGTTATTTAAAATGAAATATTGTTCCCAAACTTTTCCATGACTTCTGGGTTTTCCTTCACAAACGAAATTTTTGTGTGAAAAATTCACCATGATTGTGGATATAAATTCCCCACAGAAATCACTGATATTTGTATCTTCTACAATTATTGTTGTGGCGAAATTCCTATATATATTAGTGTAGATTTACAATAACAGTTAAAGTTTCCGACAGGCATCATAGGAAAACATTAAGGAACAAAATGCATTTTTCAGTCCAATTTTTTACAGTGTTTCGAATATTTTGAAAATTAACAAAATTTTAATAACTAAAAATATGAATTAAGTTATCCTGATCAATAAAATTTAAATGCTTTAACAAAATTTAAATGCGTTAACAAATTTTTCAACAAAAAAAATTCAAACTCGGATATGATTTAGAGGTCCGTATTTGAGTTTTTTTTAAATTTTAATTTAAACAATTTCAATAAATTATTTACAATAAAGATAATATAAAAATGGATTATTTTATATGGAGGAAAATGTAATACATGTATTTTCAAAACACTCAATAAACAAAAATAACAAAACAATAAAAAAAACGATAAAACTCAAATAGGGAATCTATAAATTATATACAATTTTGAATTTTTTGCGGAAAAAATTTCTTTGCTAAAAAGGTGAAACTTAGGCTAGCATGCGTGTTCAGCGCAAATGTTACCAATTATTATATTAGGATTCTGTAGGCCTTTTCTATTTTTCTTAATCCTAATATTCTAAATTACTGGCAAAATTAAAAACATTGTCAATTATTTTGGACATTCAGTCATCGTTAACTGAAAATGTTGGAAAAATGTGATTTATTATAAATACTCTTGTTTAGCTGCTATTAATTAAAATCAATTGTTCCGTAAATTACATAAATTATCGCTTTAACGTGAAGAATAGTAATTTATAGCACTTTATAAGAATTTATAGCAATTAACTGTGAATTGACAACGATTCACTAATTTTTTGAAATTTTTCTTTAAAATCTGACAAGCTCATTTTTTATCCAGTTTATTCGAATAAAAGTTTTTCTGAATCCTATAATTCACAACTTGCATGGGAAAAATAAATTGTTAATATTTCCAAAAAACTAGCAGTTAGAACAACTTCAAAAATCAGAAACAATGTATACCTTTTAAAAAAATATTGGTACATACCCAATGCTCAGAATCTCTCTTGTGAGTTCTTGTAGCAGGGAACAAAAATATTTTTGAGACACTAGCACACTGGTGAAATTGACAATTAATTTTCAAACATATATCCACTCATTTTGCACACATGTAAGCTTAAACGGGTATAAAATCACTTAAAAACGCGATAATTATTAATTTATAATAGAACTATGAGATTAGAAATGTGCACCATTCATGTAGTCTGTTATAGTTCAACTTAAAATAAACACAATTTAAAAAAATGTATATAAATAAACGAAATTGAAGTTTACAAAATAAAATTAGAGATAATAGTAAACAATAAACTTGAGTGAAAAATGAAAAAACAAGCGATTTCGGGCAATTATGACCAAACTGAATATTCCGGCGCGGCAGCTGGTCACTCACTGATGGATCGAAACGAGATACAGCAGCTTTATGATTGATCCCGATTCGCCATAATTGCACCGAAGATTACCACGTATAAATTAAGTTTCTGTACATAGAGAAAAGAATGCTATATTCTCAATAATATATACTATTGAATCAGTAAACCTCGTTTTAAAGCAGATATTTTATTGATTTAAATGTATACACTACAGAATGTATAGCATCACTATTGAAATGAATATTGATGCTACACATTCCTTAACCATATATCTTTAAATCAATAAAATATATACTTCTGAATGAGATGCATTGATTCAATAGTATATTTAATGAGAATGTAGTATTTTTTCTGAATGTAGGCTTAATTTCATACAGCAAATCTAATTTTGAACAGATTTAACTTGTGACACATCTACGCAGGGTGGTGATTCGTTAGACGATTTCGAATTGCCGGTCATTTTATCCTTTTCCGGGTCAACTATAAGTAACATTCAATATTAATAATAACATTATTTTTAATTATATTAATTATAAATTATAACATATTCAACGCACAACGTTCATTCTATAGATCCTTTAATACAACAGAAATTGCAAAATAAAGGAATTTTGAAATATATACTTTAAATTTTTCACCAAAATATCAATTTTGAACAAAAAATGGAATAGCAGTTAAAATCACACTTGAAAAATTAGTTTTCAACAAAAAATAACGGATTTTCAAGGAAATGGTTCAATTTTCAATTTTATTTAAGCAACATGTCTTCAACTCAAATAGTTGAATTTTCAATAAAACACAAAATTAATTTTTACAAAAAAAGATCAGTTGTTAACCGAAACTTACATAATTAGTTTTGAACTTTGAAAAATGAATGTTCAACCAAACATATGAATTTTTAACTAAAACTATGGAATCTTTGAGTGGAATAAGTCAAATTTTCAGTTAAAAAATTACTTTTCACAAAAAAATTAACTTTTAAGAAAGTAGTTACATTTTCATTAAAAGTGATGAATTTTTAACTAAAATTATAAATCTTTCACTGTAACAGTTAAATTTTAAACCAGAATGATGAATTTTCAACTAAGATAATGAATATTTAACTAGGACAGTAGAATTTTTTACCACCTAGATAAATTTTTAACCAAGAAGATTAAATTCTACCCAAAAAGTTCAATTTTTAATTGAAAAAGACAAATTTTTATCCAAATTGTTCAATTTTGCACAAGAAAAGACGAATTTTCAACAAAAAATGGACATTCAAATTTTCATTTTGAGGAATTAATTTTTAATTAAAACTAAAACATTTGAACTAAAATGAAGAATCTACAACTGGAATGGTTGAATTTTATATCAAAAAGATGAATTTTCAATCATAAAGACTTGCTACAAAAAAGGACGAATTTTTCATAAAGTACATAAATTTTTAAACAATGATTTTAGTTCTTGAATAAAAAATATCAATTTTCAACCAAATAGTTGAATTTTCATTCATTTAAAAAAAATTTTCAACCAAATATAAAATAGTTACATTTTCAAATAAAAATCTAATTCTTAACAAAAAAAAGTAGAATTTTGAGCAAAACGAATCAATTTTCTACTAACACAGTTAAATTTTTAGTTTACAAAAATTGTTTTTCAAAAAAGTAGTTACGTTTTCAACCAGAGATGAATTTTAAATTAAAGTGATGAATCTTGAACCAAAAAAATGAATATTCAACAGAATAGTTTAACTTTCATCCAAGCAGTTGAATTTTCAATCAAGAACGATGACAATATTTCTTCTTTGAAATAAAATTTCAAAAAATTATTAATATAATATATTAAATAAAATAAAACATTTCCTGTTCCAAGTGAAATTATATTTCTTTACGGGAACTCGCTGCCCCAAAATAAAAACGATAACTATTTTATAAAATTCCCTGTTTCAAGCCAGGATAAATGAGGAGAAAGCTCATAAAATGTGATAAATCTATTTTTTGAAAAAAATTGCGAAAATAATTTTTTCTGTATGTTTGGAATATCATCAATTCGATTATTAAACTTAAGCCAGCCAAAAAAGGCTAAGAGAAAAAATTTAAGAAGGTTTTTCTTATAATGGAAAATAATAAACATTCAATAATAAATTATGATTCAATTAGAGTAAACTGAGATAATTAAAAAAATCTGCGACTGTAGATAAAATAGAAATTACTTTCCTAAATTGAACAAAGTTATTAAAATGAGAACTTAAATTTTCCTGCAATCTCATTTGCTCTCCGTGTTTTTTTTTAACTCGCGGTTTTAAATTAAATTTACGGTCATTTCCAATTTTTTTTCGGTGAATAAAGTTCCTGGTCTTTTCCGGTTTCCCGATCAAGTTGTCACCCTGATACATCTATAATAATCTCTCCCCCTTAGAAAAATGTTTGGGTTAGACAACAAAACGATTTGGTTTTATCCGCGTTAACAAGCACAAATTTTTAACACATAATTAGAACGTCCTAAAAACATTTTTTGAATGTAACTGTGAAGTGACGAGATTAGAACGGTAAAAAACGTCGTTTCAGGCCTAATACATTCTAAAACACCTTCTATGTTTTAGCATTTGCAACCACTAGGATAGATGCAACACCTTTTATTTTGTCCTAACAAAATGGACATTTTAACCAACCTATTGTTGAATAAAAATATATGATCGATTCCACAAAAGTGTTGATGAGATAACGGAACATTTTCTTTTATCATTTTCTCTCACAGTTTATGCAAGTCTGTCAAATATTTTTGATGATCTGACAAAAAAAAACGCACATGTAATTTATAACTGATCACTTACGAATAAAACTATACGCTTAAAATTCGAAAGTTTTATTTATTTATGAAAGAAACCTTCAATAGTTCATCACATAGTTAATTTTAAAAATATTTTAGTAAAATTATCTGAAAATTCAAATTCAATCTTTAGACTTGATATGACTTATTCTGTTAATTGTTACACGTTCAGCGATTGGCACATGTTCCACTCTTGTACCCGTGAAAAATATTTGTTAAAATCTAATCTTTTTTTCTGCTGTTTTATAAACTGCGAGCACGTTACTCGTGAAAAGAATGTTACTGATAGCAGAATAAATCACTATTGAAGGCAAAGAAAGTCACGAATTCTTTTTAAAAGCAATGAGAAAATGTGTAAAGATTGTTTGGGATATGCGTATGAGTTTGATTATATATCATAGACTTCTGTGAAATTTTCCGTAATTAAAAGATCCAATCACTTGGCCGGAGTCATCGCAACGGATAATTTCTGCATCACTGCTCCACTAAAGCATACATTTGCTAAAGGTATAAATGATACATGCATATAAGAAAGGGAATCACAAAACAAGATCGATATTCCCTCATTTACCTAAGTAATCCTTGGTTTTGTGGAAATAATTACAATGGAATACCTCTATATATCTTCATAACGTCCTCGCTTAGTCACAATAACGATTGTTAAACCATATCACAATAAATCGCAAAGATTTTTTATCTGCAGTTGGACAAAAACTTTACAAATCATTGACAACTAAAATTATCCGATGTCGGATAATTTTTATCGGGAGGCGGATAAAAATGCTCCAGCCTAGAATGATTGCACTTTTCAATTGTTTGCAACGTTTTTATCCATCTTCAGAGAAAACTATCTCTGAAATTTACTGTGGTGGAAAAATATTATTAGAAACTAAGTATTACGGGCATTGAAGCTGGGAAAAGTATACACAATTTGAGAAGCTTCAAAAACTAAGCATGAATCTAAAAATTGTTTTTCTACTCTGTGGATTATATTGATTATTTTGTACTCAAAATAGAAAAAAATCAAGATTGTTATACCAATTCTCTCAAACTGATTTCAAATCAATATGTTTCGCAAAAATCTGAAACAGTATGCGCGGTATCACGTGCATTACGTGCACGTGTCGAAAAGATCTCGAATCACGCAGAAATGTACTCACTTTTTTGGACATTAAGGGACATTCGGGAGTTGTGAGACGCGGGGAGTTATGAAACAGCGCCATTTTCCGTCATATTTCACAAGTTTGACATTTGGTTATAATTGTCGATATTGTTTTCAATGCAACCTCACTTGTTAGCTAGCATTCATCAAGTAAACACACATTCTGAGCGTCTCTCCAGATATTGTGTTTTAAAATTATCCGAAAAGTTTCTTGACCAATTTTGTTTGTGATACTTTCGATCAGTTTTTCGAACGAATTGCAAAAGTAAATATATACAGAGGAATCGTTATTCAATGAAGTTTCGACACACGCTTTCATTTTTGCATGAACATACAATGTGCTAATAACTATGCAGCCATTTTGAATATATAAGATTTGGGGAGTTGTGAGACACTATTATGTTTAGATTTTTACGCATCTTTTATATGTATTTTGCAATGTTGAAGCATTTTTTTAATGCTGTATGGAACTTTAGAGTACCATCTGCAAAAGTGTAATACCGCAAAAGTTGAACAGAAACAACTCCATTTATTGCGATGTCTCCAATCGAGCTTTACACTTGAAGTGTGCCAATTTACAAGCTGGATATTGTACATGTGTTCACTGCGAATCAGATTAATTGTATTGCATTTTCATACGATTTTTGATTTAAAATTGTCTCATTTTTCTAGTTTTACATCTTGAATAAAAAATAATTACCAAAGTACGTCATTTTTATCGATTTCAAGTAGTGCCTCAAAACTCCCCAAAATTTTCGAACATTCGAAAAATAAACACTTTTTTCGTGCAATTTAAATGTTGACAAAAATTATTATTTTCTATGAAAAAATTAAACCAAGAGCTTCCATTAGTGTCGAAATAGAGTTTAAAGCTTTCAGATATGCAAAATATTGTGATTTTGGAGTAGTTCAAGTTCAAAAACGAAATCCGTCTCACAACTTCCCAATCTCCCCTACCATTATTAAAAAGAGCTAAAAACTTTAAAAGATATTAACTGTAATACGTACATACTTATGCATAAATTCATGTTTATCGGTTGCTAAATTTCAATGTAAAGCGTATATTAAAATTAATGAACCGGAATAAATGTTTTTTATCCTGAAGAGTTTATGTTTACTGATACAGAAATTTACGGTCCGTTTAATATTTAAAAACAAACATCTGCATATAACTTGCGCTACATGTTTTGGAAAATGCCGGAAGAAATTTCTAGCAGTTCAGGTAAACTAAAAACATTAGAATAATCATTGGGCACCTATAATTTTTCCTATATTAGAATTACAATCGATGTTGCTGATCCAGGTACGATGTTAATTTCGTCTGAGTGAATGATAAATTGTAGAGATTTTTTCAATACGATGGTAAGTGACATACTTCAGACAACAATAACCTCACGTGGTTAACCTCAACAGTAACCTCACATAACATTTATTTAAATAAACATTCGACGCTTCGAGAGCTAACAACTCTCCTCATCAGGAGCATGTTAGTTCGTACATTTGGTCAACAAATTGTAGTACATAGAATAAAAAATACACCTCTCCATTTCCAATTTCGCGAAATCAAAGAAACTGTACAAATGGCTGTTCATTCATGGAATCTGAATTTATATCTTCCTCTTCCTCCTCAACCTCCTGTTCCTCATGTCCATCCTCCCTTCTAAACTCCTCTTCCTTCACCTTCTCCTTTTCCAACTCCTCTTCCAACCAGTTAAAAAACAGTTACACTTTTAACCAAAAATCTTTTGGTTAAAAAGAATCTGTTTTTTTAACTGGTTGGAATAGGAGTTGGAAAAGGAGAATTTTAAGGAAGAGGAGTTGTGAAGGGAGGATGGACATAAGGAGGAAAAAAAGGTTGAAGAGGAGGAGGTTGAGGAAGATGAGATTGAGGAGGAGAAAAAGGAGGAGGAGGATATAAACTCAGATTCCATAAATGAACAGCCATTTTTACTATTTCAGTGACCAGATGCCTTTCACATGTTCAAATTATTCCAGAACACTTTTGCTTAGCCAAGAATCATAAGCAGGATGAGAGAGACTTTAACCAAATTTCAAAGGTAACTCGAAGTGTAAGGCCAATGCAAGAATCTAACAGGCTGATTGATAAGGAGAGGAAAGCAAATCCTGGAAGGCATAAGATCTTCAAACTTGACTATGAACAACCTTATCAGAAAGCTTGGAAATCGCAATTCTCTCCACTGAAGAATTTATCGTGCATTACTCTGAAGTCTAAAGATGTAGTGGAACCGCTTGTGAAGATGCAAAAAGTAGAGTCAGAAGAATTTGGCCAATATGACAGTTCTTCATCCGTGATAAAAAATGATGCTGATGAGGAGGAATATGATGCTAAAAGTGGCCTTTTCTTAGAATATAAAATAAAAGCAAAAACAGAAGCTAAAATGATAGATTACTGGGAAGATGCCAATAAGTATGTAGATCGATTGCGCTTTCTTTTAAAAGATCAACTAGCTGGAAACATAAATAACGTACATGAAATTATTTCGACTGTTAATGAAATGCGAGAGATTGATATTATTGAATATTTTTTTTAGTTTAGCAACTAGTTAGATGTAATTACATTAACATTTTTGAAATTATTTATTCAAGCTTCTCTATCAATAATATTTTTTTAACATTGATGAAATGAAACCAACACTGTACAAAGTAAGCAATAAGTTAAATAAATTTAATTATCCAAATTAAAATGTATTTATTGATTCACCCTCACCTGAATTCATTGTAGTTTAGGAAATTAGCTTATAAAACAGAAGATTTAGTGTATGTTATCATTCTATCACATTTTTTATAACCTACTTACCTTAACTAAATCATTATCATATCCCATCATGAGCATATGACCTGTCATAAGTAATGATTTTACTATAATTTTAGATACCATTCTTCCCTTCGATTAACTTTAAATATTTTTTACTTATAATTTTTAGGAAGATTCTAGACTGCAGAATTTTTCACAAATCATTTACGCATTAAATAAATTAAGGCAGGAATTTGTTAGTTAAATTATTATCTGAAAGGAATCAATAAATGATCCTTGTTTTGCTCATTTAATCTTGACACATGCATGTGATAACCTTGAAACTTGTTTTTTGCAAAAGTTAACCTTCGCACAATTGCGTAATCGTTACGTCATCGTAATGTTATTTTTCTCATTTAACCTTGACACGTGTATGTGATAACCTTGAACCTGTTTAAATGAATTTGGCTCCAGGCCATTGCGCATTCATGACGTCATCAGCACCCTTCGAGACTGTTCTCGCTGCTTAGCACGGACATGAACCATTTTTTTCCTTAAAAGCTTATCACGGGCATGAACTACTACAGGTGGAAGCTTCTGGATGCCGGTAAAGTAGGAATTTTCAGTTACTACTACATCTACTACATTAAAAAAATAAAGGCAGGAATTTTTTCGTTAAAATATCGTCTATCAGAAAGCAGTAAATCAAATTTATAGTCAAAACAGGATGCCTTGCACAAATCCCCATATCAAATGTCACCTTTACACCTGCATCTTTTGTGCATATAACGGATGTCTTATTTTTAAGAAAGCAATAAGTCATCCTTGTTTTTCTCATTTAACCTTGACATGTGCATGTGATAACCTTGTACCTGTTTACATGAATTTGGTCCCAGAGCATTGCATAATCGTGAAGTCATCGGAATGTTCTCGAAGCTTCTGACGTCATCAGACTCCGAGAACATTTGATAAGTCTGTCTCACGCACACACGCGCCCACAGACACTCAGTAATACTATTTGGCGCAGAAGCGCTCCAGTCTATCTACTAATATTTTTTAATAAATAATGTGTGCTTCAAGATAAAAATGATTCGATTAATTAAACAAAATGACGAGGTAGGCAAAGCGAAAAATAGGTTCTTTATAAATAGGCTCAATTACAATTGGGATCCCTTAGAATCTCAACTAAGATATCATTTAGGGCTTATTTATCGTTTTTTGTTGCAGCTCCTTTGGAACCAACAATGGGTTCTTATGCAAACCCCAGTTTTTTCTGTGAACGTACTCAATTGTAAAAAAATTATTTTCAAGTTGAAATAATAAATAAAAATAAGAGCGCTCCGCATTACCTACAGAGCAAATTAACTTGACGCACGGAAACTTTTTAGGAAGATTCAATAGTTGAGCGTTTTAATTTAAGTAGACTTAATTCTTGCTATACATAAAGCAAACCTAAGATATTTATCTACGCGTTACACATTTTTCTTGATATCGATTGATATATGTTACGTGAGCCGTAATAACTGCTGCTTCCTTACACGGGGAAAAGATTATGTAAGCTGTCTATCGATAACAGCAGATTAGTTTAGTCTTTCACAAAACATAACTAAAATAAAATGTTAAAAATTTGAAATTTCGTACACCGTCGGAATTTTAATTTTCCACATTCATTGTTAAGGAAACTTTCTTGGTTTCATGATGCCTCTACATCAAATCAATTTTCTTAATTTATACAAACAATTCATAAAACCATTCAACTTTCTTTATGTACGGTTGCGGGATTCATGCATCGTCAGCCATTATTTCTTTGACTTGCGCGAGAATCAACTGCGCATACTATTTTAGACTTTTACGGAATATGTATTGTAATATGTACCGATTTTTTTAAACTTGGGATATGTTGTAGTACTTCAAAAAATATTAGACACGTATTTTTTTAAAGTGCTAATTCGTCGATGTAAGGGGTGCTCAAATCGCCCTAAAAGTTCACCCCTAAAAACAGTTTTTTTCCAATATCTCATGAACTATTTAGAGTTTTTTAATAAAATTTATGTCAAAATCTTTTTTTTGAAAATGCGTCCTTATGATCACAGTTTTTGTGCAAAAGGATTGCAACCTTTATTTGGGGGAGGGGGAGGGGTAACTTGCTATTTTTGACTATTTTTCGATAGAAATTGTATAAAATCAGCTCGATTGGGTTAAAAATTGAAGTTACATGAACAAATAGAAATATTTAGTTGATGA